>CM049842.1:11763764-12059243 GCA_027422415.1 Schizothorax lantsangensis | reverse complement strand
TCAGTGTTTCTCAGAAGCCTTCTTGTTGTCAATAAACTGTCCCTCTGGGATTACACTGGCATTCAGCACCTTGTATCTGTTGATTGATTCAATTCAAAATTAAAAGCCTCATACAGAAAATGGTGTTTCCATGTGGTCCCATTTACCTCTGCTTGAAGTCACCATAGAGGATTCTGCTGGGGAAGCCCTTTCTGCAGATTCTGATGCCCTCCAGCACACCGTTACACCTCAGCTGGTGGATAACCAGGTGGTTCTCCATGAGACCTATAAAGAACAGTTTAGATTATGAGCTTGGTAAAGTGACATCATCATTATTATTTGTATATATTACCTTTGTTAATGTCAAAATATCTGTAAGCCCTTTATAACTTTACCTGGAGTCTTGGACTCATTGGGAATCAGGCAACGCACAAAGTGAGGTGTGAGTGCTCCTCAAGTTGGTCATGAGCTTGCCAAGTTCTCCTGTTTAATCATGAATTGTTACAGCTTTCTTAGTCACATTCTCTCAGTTGTTTATTTATATATATATATTTTTATCTGACTTAGAGTCAAGCAAGCTGAGATACAGTCACACAGTGCAACATTATTCACATTTGTCTCAAACAAAGACATACTCTAAACTGAGAAGATACAGTCTGCATGGAACCACCCTTCTTCTTGCCTCCCTTCTTGCCACCACCGGTCTCTAAGTAAATGAAAAGGCAAAGGAAGACACAATGTAATAACTAGAAGAAAGTGCAGAAGAAAGATTAAATCAATGTTTGTTAATTAAAATTAACGCAATTAATTAACATTTCAGTTTTTCATTACCCTCAACAACAGGTGGGTAGATAGTAGCCAGCAGTTTGACAGAAGACTTCTGGTAAAGCTGCAGAACAGACTCATTCAGTGGATCCTTGTTTTTGTCCAACCAGCCAGTAACGTTGTAGTCCACAGTTCCAGCGTAGTGGACCAGGGAGAAGTGGGCCTCAGCTTGCCTTGGCAGGCTTTGGTTTCTGGAAAGCATTGCACTTGCCAAGATGCTGATCATACAGCTTGTTCTTGAAGGAAGTGTCTGAAGCCTTGGGGAACATGCACTCCTCTTCAAGGATAGAGAAGATACCCATGGGCTGTTTATAAAATAATATTTATTATTAAAAATTATACTTTTGAAAACGGAAATGGAAATTAAGTTCATAAACCATTAAAAACCTTCTCAATGAGCTCAATGCAAGCAGCCAAGTCCATGCCAAAGTCAATGAACTCCCAAACAATGCCCTCCTTCTTGTACTCCTCTTGTTCCAGCACAAACATGGTGTGATTGAAAAACTGTTGCAGTTTCTCGTTAGTGAAGTTGATGCACAGCTGCTCCATGCTGTTGTACTTGAGAAAGGAACAGGACCATTTACTGACTGCTGAATGTAACTCAATTTGCCATAAAGAGAGATAAACATCAAATATTCTTACATCAAAGATCTCAAAGCCAGCAATATCCAGCACACCAATGTAGAAATTTCTTTGTTGTTTTGTGTCCAACATCTGGTTGATACGAACGACCATCCACAAGAACATCCTCTCATAGATAGATTTGCACAAGGCGCTCACAGAGTTGTAAACCTGTAAGTAGAATAGAGGGGATATTTTATTAAAAACTTTTTGATTTTGCAATAATTAGTCAGATTCAATCATGATTTTCAGGCTGAACACAAGGACATGCTGGAAATATGTTACTACATACCTGTGGCACAGTCTGACCTTTGGTCACAAACTCATTTCCGACCTTGACTCTGGGGTAGCACAAAGCCTTCAGCATATCAGCAGAGTTCAGACCCAGAAGGTAGGCAATTTTGTCAGCCTCTGCAATTTGAAAGGGTACAAAACATCCATACATTTCTTGCCTTGAAAACATTTTGTTTTTCCTTCGTGAAAATAGAAAGAATCAGTGCTTTTGATTCTCTCAATTAAAGCACTGCATGTGATCACACATATTAGTACTATTTAGTCTCACCTTCTGTGCCATCAGGCTCAGCCTGCTCCTCACGCTGCTTCTGCTTGAACTTCATGTTACCATGATGGAGCACAGCTCCAGTGAACTTGTAGATGCACATCTTCTCCTCAGCAGTGAAGCCAAGAATGTCAATAGCAGTCTGGAAATTTCAGAGAAGAATGAACTCTATGATCAGCCATATTTATATAGAATACATTAATAAAACAAAAACAGCATTGACTCACATCAGTAGCAACCAGCTCCTCTTTATCATCAATGCTTGCCACTGTGATCTGCCCCATACTGCACATGGGGAAGTCATATGGGTTGGTGGTGATGAGCGTCATTTCTGTAAAATAAACATAAGAGCATTTATGAAAGAGTATTATCTGGTATTGTCTGAGCATTTACAATATTATCTGGCATCAAAACATAGAATCAAATATGTGCACCTACCAATCAGCTCAGGCTTATGGTTGGTCATCATCTGGTAAAAGATGTGGTAGCCTCTCTCATCTGAAAGCTGGAATGTGACTCTAGACTTCTCCAGCAGATCTGTTGAGAGAATGTACTTGTCACAATCATCTGAAGAGTGACAGACAAAGACAAATGTAGGATGCATAAATTAAATTAAATCATGTCCACCTACATGTCTCAATGTCAGCACTGGCCAGTTTTCCTGATGTGCCAAAGTGAATTCTGATGAATTTACCCTGTTTTAAACAAAATAAGATGACACATGAATAATAGTAATGATAATAGTTTTATAGAAATCTTTGTATAGAAAAATCCAACACAACTAATGAAATGTACTGTAAATAAAATGGGTGAACTTACAAAACGAGAGGAGTTGTCATTTCTCACAGTCTTGGCATTACCATAAGCCTCAAGCAGAGGATTGGCAGCAATGATCTGATCCTCAAGAGAGCCCTGCATTGGTTAAAGGGTGTATTATTATTATTATTATTATTATTATCTAAGTATACATATATTTTTACATAGTCTCATACCTTAATTTTGCTGGCCTGCTCTTTCTTCTTGTCACCATGAACTGCAACTGTGGCAAAGTACTGGATGACACGTTTAGTGTTCACAGTCTTTCCAGCACCGGATTCTCCACTGGTTTATTAAAGATGAGAAGACAAACATTAATAAAATATATACACTTTTCAGAAGACAGAACTATTACAGTTATTTATTATTCTATTTTGTATATATCTCCATATATTTATATTTGCTCATATCTCTACTTTATACTTGCATCTGTTGCCATAGTCAATTAATTGAAAATACTTACGTAATCAGGACAGACTGGTTTTTCTCTATCTGTTGATTACAATGTGTACAATTTCTGGTAAATCTTTATTTTATGTACAGCAACATTTAATTAAATCTTATAGAATTAACTTCCGTAAGGTCTTACCAGTCTGCATGAACTGATAGGCGTTGTCAGAGACAGAGAAGATGTGGGGTGGGGCCTCCATACGCTTTTTGCCTCTGTAGGCAGCCACCACTTCTGCATCATACACTGGGAGCCACTTGTAGGGGTTCACAGTAGCGCAGAACAGCCCAGAGTAGGTCTGAAATGAGCAGAGAAGTGGTCAGATTGCAAAAATACAAACAAAATTAACTTAAACACTGTTTCACTTTGCTTCAGAACTTACGTAGATCATCCATGCAGCATATCGCTCTTTGAGGTTATACAGCACAGAGGGTTCATTGAGATGGGTCATCATGGCCATGTCCTCAATCTTGTCATACTTGGGAGGATTCATTGGATGGACGTCATCCTCCTTAGCAACTACCTCCTATTAATTTGATCCATTAAATATAGCAGAAAATAAATTAAATATGTAATAAATTTATGTACAGGGTATCTAGTCTAAATGTTGAAAATTTACCTGCTTAGTGTCAAGCACATAACAGTGACTTTGCCACCGTCTTTGCTCTTGATTGTTCCCTTGACATACAGCTCTTTAGGATCAGCCACATAGCAGGCAGTCTTGGCATCAAATGGTTTGCTCTGAGCCTCGATTCTCTCCTTCTCAGGCTTACGGAGGTATATAGAAGCCTTGCCATTAAGGGCCATCTCTGCGTCCGTACTCATGGTGGCGGTTTACTAAAATTTTGAGGGAAAAAAAGACTATTGGTGATCAAGTATACACGTAAAGAATTCACAGAGGGTCTCATGTAGGTCAGGTCTTTATAGATTTATAGAGTATTAAAAAGTGAAGAAGCCTATTAAAATAATAATAAAAAGTGAATACACTAGTCCTTAATGATGGTGTGCCTGATTAGATCTGCTGCACAAGATGCAATTTGCTGATACAATTTAATACTAAACAAACTGCATAAACACAAATGAAACAGAATTGTTTGTATCTCTTTTATTTATGTGTACCAATGTGTACATACACTATGTGTAAAATGTGTCCCTAATCCCACTTAAAATCTGCCCTTGGACATGTGTGAAACCTTTTAAATCTCATTTATCAAAAATAGCAGCACATCTACAATAAGCAGTCTACATGGATTTGACAAAAGACCCGCTTATCAACCAAATTTGTAATGCAGTAACACAATGTATTGCTACCACCTACCTTCCTGCTCCTTGAGACCAGATGAAATTTTCACAGCCCTGCCAAGAAATTCAGTTAAACAAACTATATTTAGACATGTTTAGATGTAAATGTCAATGTAATATCAATGTTTATTTTCCTTTAAAATAATATCTTATTAAAGACTTAATCTTCTGTCATATCAACTGGTTTAGCTCACTCACATAAGTAACAACATCAAATGCAAAGTACTTTAGCTTCTTACCACAAGTTGGAACTCCTCTAGTCTCCTCTGAGATGGTCATGCTCTCGTCCACACTTATATTGAGGTCAGTTTGCACACTATGCAGAGCTATATATGGACAAGCTTTGGAGTTTTATTTTTTGGTAAGAAGCTACATCTATTCTCAGTCATCAACATATATAACAGCTTTTACACAGTTATAGTTTTCACATACATTTGACAACACATTACTTCAAAAAGATGTTCACATTTGGATTAAATTACATGATAGATTTAAATATCATAGTTATCTTTCATAGGAATTATCATATAATAGTTTTACATTTACATATTTTTATATATCTGTTTACATATTTACATTTGTACTCTTTCATTTTAAATGGACTTACAAGAAAAATAATTTCCTTTCTGCATAGGCATAGGACTGTGATTGATTTTAATGATCTTCTTTGTGAAATGATTTAATTATTTATTTGGGAATTATTTTGTTGCAGTTTAAATTGTAATACTATCAAAACATATAAATGACACATTTGAGATCTCATTTTTTTGTAACTCAAGAACACCTAATATAACAGATGTACAAGCTTGTATAAGTAACGATTGACCAATGGTTACCCAATCTCTCTCATAAAAAAATAAATATCATGATAGTTCACTGCCAGTGTATGGGTAGTGATGCGCGGATGGCGGTTATATCCGCGGGTCTTGTGGGTCGGGTAATAAAAAATAGCATTTTGATTATTTGCGGGTGGGTCGCAGGTGGATAAGATAAATAATTAATCATGCAAATATTAACTACATGTGGAGGTATGCAAGGACCTTTATTTTGAAAGGGTTAAAAAAAAAAAAAAAAAAAAAAAAAAAAAAAAAAAAGGGAAGTGAGCGAGACGAGCGCAAGAAAATGAAGAGAAAAAAGTTAGTTTTCTGTTGACTTCTTTGACTATATGTGAACAGCATTAGACAAGCGTCGAGGTGAGCTGCCAGAAGCTGAACCGAGCTTGTGCTGTCGTGAGTTCTGACTGAGCCTGATCGTCGAGAAACTGAACTGCGTGTCTGTGGTGTACCAGGAGGGGCATTGCTCATCGTTCTAGCTGAGACGGTGTGTTCCAAGTAGGGCTCGCTGCATCCTGCGGTGGACATCCAACCCCGCCCACATCCAAGTGTGACACCATAAGCCACGCCCATACCCAATACAGCCACGCCCACGTCAAAGCGTTAAGTCAGAAACCACGCCCTTATCATATACGTCACCTCTTGTGATTCCCCATTCCCGTACCGAGGAAACCCGGAAGTAATATTATGTCTTAAGCAATTTACAGCCATTTCGGGGATCTAAATAAAATAAGATACACGTTTAATAATACACGTTTTCTTATTTCTTTAAAGGATGTCTAGGCTAAAATGGCACAACTTAAATCTAATATATTTAATATGTCTAATGTATGGAGCTGATTTTGTCATCACAACAGCCTGTAAAACACTTACATTGGTTGATTTAATTAGGCTAATTGTAATAAAAAAAACTCTACACCTTACCTTATTCATGTATGTAATGAGATAAATTCTCATTTACCATCGATTTTAAACTACCTTTTAGATTGATCAAATTTAAAGGGGACAATTAGATTTTGTTATTGTAAAAGTCACATTTTTATAATTTATAATTGTCATTTAATTTTCTAAAGATGTTATTGTAAAAGTCACAACACATTTGTATAATTTATAATTGTCATTTCATTTTCTAAAGATGTGTTCCACTTATCATAAATTGTTAACATTTGAATGATAGGATTGACAGTTATCCATATGCAGTAGGCTACACATACATATGCTAAATAGAGATTGCTTGCTTTGATAGATTATAACAAGTAACATGGCATTGACATTCAGGCCTTGTTCATCAACAAAACTTCATATGAAGTGTGTCCAGGTCCTCCACATATTTAAAGATGAATAAACAGACATCCCTTGCTTCATTAGGTATTTTTATATTTATTATTTTACAAAAATAATTAAATTTTAAATTTTACTAAAAATATATATGTTCTATAAGAGATATGTTCCAACTTGTTATCATAAATGAACAGCCGAATGATCAAATAAACAATTCTTGAAATGCAGTACACATACATACATAAGCTACATAGAGAGATTCATTGCCTTGTTAGATTATTCAAAGAAACATGGCATGGACTTTCAAGCCTTGTTCAGCAAGACAATTTGATATGAATGTGTCCAGATCCTCCGGATAATCAAACAATCAGAATATTGTATTGTACAGATGTGCTATATACAAATTATGCAAGGGAATGTGGATAGATGTAATATGATATATTAAATCAAAAACATATGTACAATAATTATAAGTATGGATAGTTGGGTATTGCACATGTTTTATTGCACAGTGGGGAGAACATTTAACTGTTTGTGAGGTAGATGGCCTGAGGGAAGAAACTGTTCCTGTGTCTGGTCGTTCTGGTGCACAGAGCTCTGTAGCGTCGACCAGACGGTAACAGTTCAAAGAGGGAGTGTGCTGGATGTGAGGGGCCCAGAGTGATTTTGCCAGCCCTTTTGCTCACTCTGGATAAGTACAGTTCTTGGAGAGTGGGGAGGGTTGTACCAATGATTCGCTCAGCAGTCCGGACTACCCTCTGTAGTCTTCTGAGGTCAGATTTGGTAGCTGAGCTGAACCAGACAGTTATTGATGTGCAGAGGACGGATTCAATGATGGCGGAGTAGAACTGTTTCAGCAGCTCCTGTGGCAGGTTAAACTTCCTCAGCTGGTGAAGGAAGTACAACCTCTGCTGGGCCTTTTTGACAATGTCAATATGAGTGTCCCACTTCAGGTCCTGAGAGATGAATAAAAAGACATCTCTTGCTTCATCCGATTCGACCCCAGGTAGTCTTTGATGGCATTCTGTTGATTTTTACTGTCCATCTGGAGTAAGGCAGGCCCTTTCACCTCCCCACAGAATAACTCACGGTGACTCTGTATCCAGCACAACACTGGGACAATGTCTCTTACAAACTTCCACTTTATGTCCTCTTGGCACTCCTGTTAAAAATACAGAATACGTGTGTGTTGGTCCACTAAATATTTGTCATACTAAATAGTATTTACCTCATCATTCTGCATACAATAATATTTATGATTTTAAACCACAAAAATCAATCAATACAGTATCTAGAGCAGGGGTCTTCAACTCTGGACCTCGAGATCCATTTTCCTGCAGAGATTAGCTCCAACCTGGATTAAACACAGCTGCCTGCAATTTTGTATTGATCCTGAAGACCTTGATTAGCTTGTTCAGGTGTGTTTGATTAGGGTTGGAGCTAAACTCTGCAGGAAAGTGGACCTCGAGGTCCAGAGTTAAGGAACCCTGATCTAGAGAAATGCTCCCACCATACCTCCACGCACCACTGCATGGCTTATGTGTTCCTCCAAGTGAACTGTAACGAGTAATTGTCTTTACTGTTGAAACTGCAGCAGGAACTCCTCATCCCAGCAGAACTGCTCTACATCAGGCTAGGACCAAAAATGCGTAGAATGCTGTAAAACATGACAAACAAACATTGACAATCATTATGTGATCTTTCCATTAATATAGAATGATACAAAGATAATGTCACAAACACAGTTATCCAGCAATTCAGTGAAATGATGTGGTTGCTCAACCAAGTTACTGTGCAAGGGTACTGTGATCAGTGTATATCATTAAAATATCATATCATATGTATGTGAGTGAGTGTTTTGTGTGTGTGTGTGTGTGGGGGGGGGGGGGGTAAGTACATATGTGTGAGAGGGATGAAGTGTGTGTGTATGAGTGTTATAAAAAAATTGCACATTTACACAAAAAAAGGTTTATTAAAAATTGCACATTCAGTCAGAGTTCATTTTATGTCATAAAAATCAGTGCACTATATATTTATTAGTGCACTGATTCTTACAACATAAAATTAATGCTGATTGAATGTGCAATTTTTTTAATAACCCTTTTTATATAATACATACCACTCTTACCTACTCGTATACACACTTTATCCCTCTCACATATGTATTTACCTCTCCCCCCACACATGATATTTTTAATGACACTGATCACAGAACCCTTGCACAGTATCTTGGTTGAGGAACTGCTTCATTTCACTTGCTGGATAACACACACACATATGCATATCTATTTATATGTTACTGTTATCTAAGTAATAACGTGCCTGTGTGCAGTTCAAAACACATACTAAGCATGCCGAACTGTTGTTTATACACATGCACATGCACTCAGTGGTGTAGTGGAGGGTATACGCAGGTATACGGCGTATACCCACTTCTTTATCAGTCGGCTTTGCGTATACCCACTTCTAAATCCCTTCTGATGCGCATCATTCAGTAGTGTCCTGCATTAGCCAAAATCATGACAGTCCACCATGACTTGCTAATCAAATCGCATGTGAATAAATGCAAATATTCCCTAAACATACCCAGTAAAAACAGTGATGTAGTCATGATGCGCAGTGTTTCTTTTAAATTTGATTGATGACTGCTCCCGCGCCCGCCTCTCATCTCGACAAATCGCGTGAGTGATAAAATAATATTTAATTATTGACTACTGATTTGAGTCAGTACATTATAATGAAAACCGGTAAACTCCTGCAAACTTTTCAGTCCAAGGATCCAGTAAACGAATGCCTTCAAAACAGTTCAAAACAGCAACAGAGAAAACCCGACCTATTTCATTAGATATTGCTTACGTCCAGAATTATACTTTTCAGCGTGTATTTGGCTTAAAAGCCAAAGATCTAGATCCAACGCCAAAGATCTAGATCTAGATTAAAAGATCTTAGATCTAGATCCAACTCCGCCCCCTGGATCTTGTGTTCTGCAGTGAGGACCTTCTCCAAAATTTGAACTGCCAAAATGATGTGATAGAATTTTATTGTCATGTCAATCAAGGTTGATAAGGCCCATTTTTATATCCTTAAAATAAAATAATGATGACAAAATAAAATAAAGATAAATCAATTTCACAGGAATATGGATCAAAACAGGGCAAATGCGTTAAAGGGAGACAGAAAATATGCTTAAAATGTCCAGAAATCTTTTCAAAGTGGCAATCAAGAAATTAACCGATGACTTTAACCCTCGGAAAAACACATGCATCATTTTCAATGTCCACAGTAAGAATAAGCAATTTTTTGTGCAAAAAGTGCACAATAAAGTGATCAGAAAGCAATGTAAATTAGCTGTCATTTACTCTCGTTCATGCACACACCCACGACAGCCAAAAATGTGTTATTCATTGATACATACTGTATGATAATCTGATATCAAAAATTAAATAATAATAATAACAATTGACAACAATAATGTGCTTACCTTTGTATTGTGCTTTATCTTCAGATAGAACTACAGCACGTATTTCACAAAGTAGCTACACATTTTAGAACATAGGCTAATGCAGAACATTGCACAGTCAAAACTGTTCAAGTCCAGCAGCTGTAAATGCCAAGTATACCAGAGTATAGAGTCTGGACGGTTTAAAAGATGTTCTGATGCAGAACAGCATCTTATAGTTCCATATTCAGTTTTGATTTTTATTAAATCATTCAACTGTTCTCTTATTTCAGTTACAATTATATTTAAAAATCTTCTATTCATCTCTCACCACGAGTAATCCAAGTTGTGAGATTTGAGTCTTAGACTCTTTATCGTGTAACTTATATTTAGGCCACTTTGCCATCGCAATAACTTAAATAAAATGAATGAATGAATATATAGCTGTACATTTAAATCTTACCCTTTATAGCGCCAAAACCCCGTCACTCACGAGTCATCACATCACAAAAAAAGCAGCTGATTGGGCGGCTTTTAATTTTTTTTAATTATTTTTTTTATTTTTTACAATGCGTTATTCTCCGGTCCAAGCCGATCAAAAGAAGCCCAATTGGGCGGTAACCCGCCCAATCTGGCAACACTGATAGTAGCCTGTGCAGTCAGGTCAGGTTTAGTGATCTTTTGGCGTCCCCTTGTGGTCCTGTTTGATATCGCAGCTTGACTAGTGCTTAATTGTATTAAAAATGCTCTAAACAATTTAATTTAATTTAATTTAATTTTTTTGCACTATATAGTATATACATAATTTGTAAAAGGTATGGGGGAAGTAGGGGGTTACTATTTGCCCATCACTGTATGCCATGGGAGAAACAGTCAGTCAAACATAGGAGTAGAGCTGCACAATTCTGGATAAATTGATCACGATTTATTTATTTAATTTTTTGGTATCAAATATTGATCGTGATTCTCCTACAGATTACTAGACAAAATAGCTTGTCTACTAGAGGTTCTGACAAAATGTTAATGTTGTAATCTATGTAATTACATTTAAATATTTATTTTTATTAAATAAAAATTTATTTAAACTCTTTTGTGGCTAATATTAATTTCATAATGATTCTTACTCCGTGAAGTCAAGTAGCAGAAGTTACAGTAAGTGAAAATGTGCAAATACTACTGGCCCATTTTGGTGAGAACTAAATATGCAAGACTAGTCTTACGTCACTGTTTATAACACAGGCCGTTCATCCTTTGCTGGGCCGCTTAAAAAAAATGGGGGGCATAAATTAAGAGTATACCCACTTCTCCAGGCACTATTACACCACTGCATGCACTCAAACAACGCAAATATTTGTCAACGTTTTAAGTCTTCGTAAAGACCAAAGATTTGTTTTTTTACTTACCAACACAGCAAACTTCTTCTTTTTAGCGGTTTGCAAACAATTTGACTTATCTTCTTATCGATGCTTCTTCCTGTTTCAAAATAATAAGAATGTGACGTATTTGGACACGGGTGTGGCTTGTGACGTCACGCTTGGATGTGGGCGGGGTTGGATGTCCACCGCAGGCTGCAGCGAGACCCTCCTCGTGTGTTGGCACGAGTGTTCGTCTTCTACGGAAGGGAGCCGAGATACTGCGAGTTCCCTCTCGAGCTTTCACGAGACATCACGGAGAATTCTCCATTATGGGAACTCCTTCCCTTCCAACCTTTCCTGAAGTCCTATTGGCTCACGCCAGTCAAATGACTGGCCAATTGTCACGAAGTATGCACATCGCATGCAAATACTGACAAGCTGAGAGGCAGTATAAAATGTGGTGCACGCGACAATTACGTCAGAATCTTCTCCTTCACTTTGCTGAACAACCTAGATTTATGGCTTATAAACTATTACAGCTCACAGTTGAGGTTCGCTCATCAGAAGGCGGTCTCTGTATGGCCGCTCCTCTGCAGCTTTCAGGTGAGTATGATGTTTTTCTTCAGATGAGTCCGTCTGCCCTCGATCAGCGGTGGACCTGGACTCTGGTGATGAGCTCATGCCGACTAAATGTCCGCATTCCTCTCACCCATCGAACCTGCAGGACAGGACATCAGCCCGGCTTCTCACGTCGCCCTTCCATGGCGGAGCGGAGAGCCGAGTGCAGATACCGGAGCTAAGGGTTCCTATGTCGCCGCAAATGCCGCACGGCCCACTGTCTAAGCATGCAGCCCCCCGCCTTAGAGCTGCGTTCTGCCGTGTACAATGCACAATCACTTGGCTCCTCACTCATTCACACGATACCAGCCCCTCATCAGCAGCTGTCATGTTTGGAAGACACTGCTCTCTTATTCACACAATACCAGCCCCCCGACAGCGGTCTGCCGTGTGTAGAGGACACTCTCTCATTCACATGATACCAGCCCCACATCAGCAGCTGCCGTGTTTGGAAG
This sequence comes from Schizothorax lantsangensis, assembly GCA_027422415.1. NCBI lineage: Eukaryota > Metazoa > Chordata > Actinopteri > Cypriniformes > Cyprinidae > Schizothorax > Schizothorax lantsangensis. The sequence continues at coordinate 12,046,712 of CM049842.1, read as the reverse complement.
ACACTGCTCTCTTATTCACACGATACCAGCCCCACATTGCGGCTGCCGTGTGTAGAGGGCTCGGCTCTCTCACTCATTCATGGTGACATGGAGCCCCCGCTTCAGTCGCTCACCCGCTTGCCAGTAGTGAAGCGGCCCCCACCTCAGAGCGGCAGTGAGTCATATTATGCCAAAACCAGCGAGCAAAAGCGAGGAGTCACTTGATGTCCCTGCGCAGAAAAGCGCGCAAAGGCGAGGAGTCACCTGATGCCTCTGCGCGGAAAAGCGCGCGAAGGCGAGGAGTCACCTGATGCCCCTGCGTGGAGAAGCGCGCGAAGGCGAGGAGTCACCTGATGCCCCAGCGCGGAAAAACGCGTGAAGGTGAGGAGTCACCTGATGCCCCTGCGCAGAAAAGCGCGCGAAAGCGAGGAGTCACCTGATGCCCCGGCGCGCACCCAATCAGCCTTCCAGATTTCGCTGGACTATTACGTCAGTTGTTCACGCCCCTACAAAGTGGTGTTCAACTAGGTCGTATAGCATAGGCACAGTCGTGACAGGTGCTAACGCATCTCTGCACAAAATCGGGCGCCGCTCACAGTAGTCTGCCGCCCTCACGGTTAAAAAGCAGCAGACCGTGAGATCGAGGTCTTCTTTGGCGCACAGCTCATCGCAGTGCAGGGACACATTGACCCGCGACCGCTTCTGCCAAGAGCCAGATGTGCGGGGAAAAGTGTAAAGAGGCCCGGGAAGAGCCCGCAAGCTGTCTCAAATTGTTCAAATTTGTGTGATAGTGTATGTTCATTAAAGTGCATATTTGCACAAAAGAGCTCTTTCCTCCTCACTCAGTCAATACAGCGACTCTCGCCCCGCCTAAGCGGTACAGAGCCACTGCTCACGTGGGTTATAGCTGCCCAGCACTCGCCAGCGCATCCAACGACCAAGCCTCTAAAGCCGCTATGTCAGTTCTTGAGCGCGTGGAAAACTATTTCGAGAATCTCACGCTGGTCACTCGGCGTGATAGAGCGTGGGTACGCCCCTCAATTCAGATGCAGACCACCCTGTTTCAACGGCGTCGCGCAGTCTCTAACATTGCCTCGAAATTCCCTGGTCCTGAGACAAGAGCTATGCAACCTGCTCGTAAAAGGAGCGATAGAACGAATCCCGGCGAGCGAGCTGGAAAGCGGCTTTTACAGCCGCTATTTTGTGGTGCCCAAGAGGGATGGAGGACTCTGTTCGATTCTAGATCTCAGGCCCATCAACAGAGCGCTCTGCAAGTGTCCGTTCAGAATGATATCGCTGGAACAGATCCTGGCGCAAAGTCCCCTGGGCTTGGTGACATCACGTCTCGTGGTCACGACTGACGCATCAACTGGAGGCCGGTGAGCAGTGTGCGAGGGCATGCCGACTTTAGGGCTGTGGTCAGAACCTCAGAGCCGGTGGCACATAAACCGCTTGGAGCTGGAAGCAGTGTTCTTAGCTCTAAGGATTTTCAGCCGCAGCTGGAACAGCGGCATGTACTGATTCGCACCGACAACATGTCTGTGGTTTCGTACATAAATCACCAAGGAGGAGTACGATCCAACAAGCATGCAGCGAATCTCCTGCTATGAGCGGACCGTCACTTTCTCTCAATCAGAGCAGCGCACATCCCCCGTCTTCTGAACCGCAGGGCGGACATGCTTCCGAGGAAGGGGATTCCTCAAGGAGAGTGGAGGCTGCACCCTGAGTCGGTTCTGATGATTTGGACTTGCTACGGGGCAGCGGAGGTGGATCTGCTCGCCACGAGCTCGAGAATGCACATTGCCTGCTGTTCGTCTCCCTGTCTCACTCCCCGCTGAAGGGGGACGCGCTGACATCGCACTGGCCAGCAGCCAGGCTGTATATTAAAAATAAAATAAAAAGGTGCTTCGGTGATACTCATCGCCCCGAACTGGCCGAACCAGCTTTGGTTCCCGGACCGGACAGAGCTGCTGGTGGTACCGCCCTGGCCGATCCCCGTCAGGAAGGATCTGCTATCTCAGATGAGCGGCTCGGGGTGGCACCCGAACCCGGAGTTGTGGAGCCTTCATGTGTGGCTGCTTCGGGGATATCAGAGGAGCTGAGTGCCCTGCATTCTCGTGTGCTCGACACGCTCTCGGAGGCGCGGGCACCCTCTACGAGGCGTTTGTATGCTCTGAAATGGGGAGTGTTTGTGAAATAGTGCCGTTATGTTCATATAAGACCCGGCTGCTTGCTCCGTGTTGGATGTTCTGCGTTTTCTACAGTACAGAATGGATAGTGGATCTCTACTATCAACACTGAAAGTCTACGTGGCCGCTATTGCCTCGTTTCGTTCCCCGCTGGCCGGGCAATCGATTGGTAGGCTTGCGCTGGTGGTGAGTTTTTCTTGTAGATTGCATCCCCCACGCCCTGGGTCCTAGAGGTGGTGTTATAGCTCTTTCACAGCTACAACTCTAACCTTTACAATTATGCATTTAGCAGACGCTTTTATCAAAAGCGACTTACAGTGCATTCAGGCTATACATTTAGCCTTTAGCATGAAGGAACTATCTCTCAAAGTGCACTTCTTCTTGCCCTTGCTTCGGCTAAGCGCATAGGGGATTTACATGCGTTTTCTGTGGACAGCGACTGTATTCACTTGGACCCAGTGACTGCGGCATCACTTTCTGGCCGAGAATCACGTGCTTAAAATCACTATCTACCCCCTTCAGAATGCAGACTGTTTCGCTGTCTGCCCTGTCTTCTGAGTCATCGACCTCATGTGATATAAACGGGAATCACTCTATCGGTGACCTATCGAAAATTGTGACCAGGGGTCGCTGTTCAGCAAATGTTCGCATGGGAACGCGCACACTAGATCAGACGCTGAAGCCGAATGATCAGCGTCACGGGAGACGAGCGGTGCTGTAAAACATGTTTCACGTCTTAAGACTAAAGAAAACAAGCTAGATATTGTCACGAGCATTTAAATGCTTATATAGAAAATAATTGAAACATTATTGCTGCTGTTGTCTGCTAATGTGTTGGCCTACTACTAGGGGTGGGACGGTTCGTCTTTTTCATGGTTCGGTTCGTATCACGGTTTTAGAGTCACGGTTTCGGTATGGTTCGGTAAGTTTAGGGAAAAAACTATACTGTCAAATAAAAATAAAGAAAATAAGAATAATTTATCTAACTACAAGCAACAGCACAAGATACAAATAAAATAAACAGTGACTTTCAGTTGTTTTTTTCTAGGTAGGTCTATAGCATAGTTTTTAGGTTCAGAAATTGAATAAAGTAATCAAATGTAAAACAGCATTGCATATTTGACTGTATAAATTAAAGATTAATCTTTAATAAAGTTAAAAAAGCGATTAAATCAAGAGCAGTGAGTGATTTCTTTGTTGTTGCTGTTTGATTAATATTAAGAAAGTGCTGTCATTTTAAGAGAATGCACTGATCCAGTGCACTGATACTGTACGTTCAGCCGGCTATGCTATAGGATACTTACCAAGACGGGCATTTTAACAAATGTTTGTGTGAATTTGTCCATTCAAACACATACTTCAGAGAGAGCTTAATATTTGCGCTCGTTCTGAGGCGTGGGTTTGCGCGCTTCTGATAAGCGCATGCACAAATCTTCTCACTGCGCGCGCGAGCTCGCATCCTCTGGCTCTTAAAAGTTTAAACTGGCAAAGCTTAAATGAGTTTAGTTTAAACACAGATATCAATGTGTGCTGTTCCGGTCTCACCTGTGCGCGCGCGCTATCAGCACCAGGGTGATGAATAAATGACAGCTCATAATCCAGCATAAGGCACTCACATTGAACAAGAGTGAACGGTTTGTCCACGGTTTTTTTTCATCGCTGTTGTTGTAATGTACAGGGGAACCTGAATGCGCCAGGGGTGTGGACTCGAGTCACATGACTCGAGACTCGACTCAGACTCAAGTCCCAAATTTGATGACTTACGACTCGACTCGACATAATTAAAGAAGACTTGAGACTCGACTTAGACTTTGACAGCAATGACTCGAGACTTGACTTGGACTTGAGCCCCGTGACTCGGAAAGACTTGATCAGATCAGCGTCGTTATCACTCTAGACAGCTGCAGCATGTTTGCGCTTGACTGGCAATAAGCCAGAGACTGCTTTCAGGGAGCGCTTGATATACAGTATATGCTAGTATAAATTAATGGAGTAATAGCATAACTTATGACAAAAGAACCGAGATAAAAAAAAAAAAAATGACATGATTCGTCTAGTAGCTATCTCTGCTCTGCCCGTTTGATCGCCGCTCAGCAGACACACGCCGCTCCGCTCCGGGCATGAGGAACGAGAGGAGCGGCCGCGATCACTGGTGCTCGCCTCATCATCACTGTGACCGCTGCTGTTAAATGCTAAACATATTCCTCACTTCTTCTGTTTGTCCGACACCGAGGTGCACCATGAGTGACGGATCCGCATCCCGCCACGACCATCGCAGCTTTGCCAACTCGATGTGCTTTCATTTAAAAATAAATTTTAGACCTTTTTTTTTTTTGTCAGATCTCCACTGTTTTTGTTCAATCAGTTGCATATTTTATTTGCATATGCATTTTATTTTAATGAAACCTCCAGTAAGTTTAAAGTTAATCCATAATCAAGATTTAAATCTGAGTTTAAAGTTATGGTGCAAATATTAGCTACTTAAATCCAGGATCAAAATGATGGGTTAAAATGTAAACCTGCTTATTTTTAAAGCTTTAAAGTTTGGTGCAAAATAATTATTAGATAAACCTTGATTTAAGCTAGATTTCAAATTAATAATTGCAAAAAAATTTGCTAAAAAAAGCGGCAATTGGCCTAATGATCATTTAAAATATAAATGAAGAAGTGTTTCTTTCACAAAATGATTTGTGAATTGTTGTCTATATATAACTATAAAATATAGCCTAGTCATTTTTTCTCCCTCTTCACCAGGCACTCATTTCACTTTTATTTCTTTCGGGATAAATAATTGAATTCACGTGTTGTAAATCAGTCTGTATAGCACATAGCCCCTAAATTTAGCGATCAACTATGCATATTATAAACTTAACATTTAACGTACAACATTTTGTCTTTGTTACTCTTATAAAGAATGGTAGCACAGCAGTTTTTGAATGACTTGTCTTCATGAGTTTGTCTGCATCCATATTGCAGGTTTCCTCTCACATGTAAAGTATAGTAGCAGTTATTTCTTTTAGTTCTTTCAAAGCAGTTTTTTCTGCGTTTCTGCTCACATGTTTTTAAATCTGTTTCATTGAGGTTCCAAATAATGGCTCAGTTGCTTAGATATAACACCTAAAAGCATATATTCTTCTTGTGCACACATGCAAAGTATTGCAGCTGTTATTTCTATGAAATTATGTTGTCTTTGCTATTCTGTTATTTTTTTTCACAGCTTGTCCTATTTTGACACAATCCCTAAATTGAATTTGAGAAGTTTTACTAAGGGCACCCATCTCGCATGAAATTAAACTAAACATATTCTACCCGACTTCCTGATATAAATTACTATAAATTTGATTTGGTAATTAATACTGAGACACTAATTTGGGCAAAGAGCACTAATGACTTGTTTAAGACTTGAAGCTAAAAGTTGAGGACTTGCAACTCGACTTGGACTTGCCTATTTTGACTCGGGACTTGACTTGGGACTTGTCTGTCTTGACTTGGGGCTTGACTCGAGAATTGAATGCAAAGACTCAAGACTTACTTGTGACTTGCAAAACAATGACTTGGTCCCACCTCTGGAATGCGCATCCATCAACAAACCATATTACAGATGCGTTGTCAGATTTAAATTGTGCCGCGGTCCTAGCACGTCCCGAACCGTGTGTGAAGAACCGTAATGTTCGGGTTTTTTCCACGAACCGTGTCACCCCTACCTACTACTAAGAATGGATTCCTTATGAGATGTTTTAGCGCTTGTTATGTAAAACATATTCCGATTATCTGACACATGTAGGTCTTATCTTTATTCTTATTTCTATTTACTGTAATTACTCAATAATGTTGGAGACCTAGTTTGTTCCTTTCAAATGAATTTGATTGCAGTTGGCTAGGGTCACTGAATCTGACAAATATCTGACCAGCTATCAAAATGTTACCACTCTTTATTTCATAATAACTGACTAAAATGTTTAATAAAGTGACTCGTGATGTGAGCTCCTCTTCTTTCTATTTTACATAAAGCATATTGATTAGATACTGATACAGTAAGATCTGACAGGTTAAATTTAAAGCTGAAATGTTACCCCTCTTTATTTAATGCATGTCACTATAATGCTTAATAAAGTGACTTATGTGATGTATCAGCTCCTCTTATTTTTCTCATTTAAACAACAGTTGTTTTATATATAGGCTACCTACAGTTATTTGGCTAAATAATTTACAAAAAGCAATAAGAATACATTAAGCTTTTTAGCTTTTTGTTATTCATTTCAGAGTCTGCACTTCATTAAAAAAATCTAATGTGTTAACATGTGAAGGTATTATGTGGCATCAAGAGAAGAAGCAGAACTGAAATTAAAACATTTATATATCTGTTTTGTTGCTTACAGGTTTTTTCAAACTGAGTTTTTGTACACATTCAATGTGAAAAATGCAGATTGAGAAGGAATTCCTTTGCCCAACATGCATGTATCTTGTTACCGTTCACCCAATCCATTTCTGCAATTTTTTAAGAAAGTGCAATATAAACGTAGACCTTTCAAATTGTATGTAGTTTATCGAGATTAAATTAGTATCTGATTGTGAAAGTGTTGTAAACTTAAAAAAAAAATTGAAATCAACAAAATAAATGAATAAACCATAAAAATCATGTGGGACAGTGAACATTTAATATACATGTATATAATTATATTATATTATGTATGCTATTCCTGTTTGTTTTGTAAAAGGTTGATCTGTGAGCAGATATGACAGCATTTTAAGTTATTTACAGGTACATAAAAATGTCTTATTTAGGCTATTTATTCATACCCTTTTTATCCCACTTTTTTCAGACTATATTATAACATTTGAACCCAATCATAACTTATCTCTAACTTGACTTGTGAAATTAACCTGTTTGTGTGCCAGTGTTCCGCCGGCGGTACACTGCCCCCGCAGGGGGTAAAGTTCGTCAGACACAAAAACAACATCAACAAAAATCTGAACATGTCATATATCTCTGGAAAGCTGAGATTCTTCTGATTCGAACGATGTAAGGCATTTTAAGATACAATCAACACAGCAGGTACAGTCAGTGTCTTTGTCAGACCACCAACAACCAAATAAACAATAACAAACATGAAATAACTCACATATGAAGCCTCCTGATCCATAAAATTCCAACAAAAACGGTGTTGTTACACTGCAAAGGGTCCAGAGATCCAATTCAGTTCAATATTTAGTCCATAACACATGTATATGTTGATAAACATCCACGGAATGTAGTAGTATCGTTTCACATTAGCCGACGGAGCTATCCACTCTTCTGTGTTTTCCGTCTATCCTCATACAAACAAAAGGAATTATTTGATGTCAAAATGGCCGCTGAGATCTGACCTTTTGACTGACACCTCATTTGAACCAATAGCTGCATCTTAGAGGGGTCACCATACAGTGGAAGCTAATGAGCGTCCAGCTTTGGAAATGACGCAGCTCTTGTTTGACCGACAGTAGATCGAACCAATTGCATTATAGTCTGCAAATGACTGTCGTTTCTGATAGCCAATGAGCTTCTAAACAGACTGATATGACGCTTTAGGGGGTCGGTCCAGGCTATCATGCCCAAATCGTTCTAGCGCATGGAGACGCATACATTGATAGCTCACGGCTAAGAGACGGTGAGAGGCAAAAAATGACAAAAACACACTTTTTACACTAAGACGATGGTTAAAGTTGTTGAATAATGTGCTCGGCGTGACGGAGATGACATTTTAGACGAAGATAGCGATGTTTGAGGACATTTTTGACGAAGAGAGCCATTGAAGCGGAGCCATTGTTTCAGCCATTGAAGCGTGGAGCGAAAACAACTCCATGCAACACTGTCAACAAGTAAGTGTTTTATTATATAATATAATTATATTTATATATATTATACATATTTATGTGTCTTATACATATTTTACAGTATATATGTGTATGTGTTTTGATGCGTCCCTGGTCACTTATGTCCTGTTTGTTTGTTTGTTTGTGTGCGTGTGTGCGCTTGTTTTTATATACCGGTGGGGATTTAAACCTGAATACACACAGACTCATTATAAATCACACAGAATTACGTTTTTTGAAAATCTAAAAATGCAAAATGTCTCCTGTGAGGGCTAAGTTTAGGTGTAGGTTTGGTGTAGGGCGATAGAATATACGGTCTGTACAGTAGAAAAACCATTATGCCTATGGAGAGTCCCCACAAGGATAGTGAAACAAGTGTGTGTGTGTGTGTGTGTGTGTGTGTGCTTGTTTTTATATAACGGTGGGGATTTAAACCTGAATACACACAGACTCATGGGGACTTGTCACGGTGGGGACCTAAATTGAGGTCCCCATGGGTAAACAAGCTTATAAATCACACAGAATTACGTTTTTTTGAAAATCTAAAAATGCAAAATGTCTCCTGTGAGGGCTAAGTTTAGGTGTAGGGTTGGTGTAGGGCGATAGAATATACGGTCTGTACAGTAGAAAAACCATTATGCCTATGGAGAGTCCCCACAAGGACAGTGAAACAAGTGTGTGTATGTGTGTATATGTGTGTATGTATGTGTATGTGTGTGTGTGTTTTGAGGTCTTCTGTTTTGTGTGTTGTTTTTTTATAATCACAGAAAATCATCTGACATTGAATCGAATGAAGTCTGGGAGCCAGTCAGCGAAAAGCCATATACTGAGGGACATGATGACAACATTTAAAAAAACACTATAATCAGAATCAGAAGAGCTTTATTACAAGTATGTTTACACACACAAGAAGGAATTTGTCCTGATGACAGGAGCTTCCAGTGCAGAAGAAAGTACAGACATAGTGCAGACATACATAGGAATAACACAGTAGGGATGGAATATAACACCAATATAAGAAAAAAACTGAAATTAAATAATGTATGTACAAAAATAGAAGTATAGGGAAAAAATGGTAATTAGATTAGAATTTAGAAATAGATGTTACTTACAAGTGTACAAATTTTGGATTCTGTGTATAAATATCACTATAATGTGTTTATGCTTCAGTTATTATGTGTCAGCAATTATTGACAGTGAATCTGGATGTGGAATTGAATAGATCTAAGTGTAACCTTTCATTAGAGCCCAAAATTATGACTGTACATTAAAGCATTATTACAGCTTTTTATGTGTCGTTGGTTACAAATGGTCATTTGGAGTCTCCGAGTGTCCTTTTTTGGGAAGCGCCTAGACATAAACTTAGATGTGTAAAACACTCATTCTCTAAGGTATTGTTATCAAATTTGAAATGTAGCTTAGTAAGGCTTCATTCTGTGATCCCATTGTATTTTCCAGCTCATAGCTCCTAGCTATAGTCATCTACAGGCTTTTGTTTACAATTTTTTTTTTTTTTTACTTTTTCAGTGTGTTCAAAGTTCTATTACTCAATATCAGTAAGACTTACAGTGATTCTGATGGTTGAGAAACAAACCTCAGAGTGTCACCTTTCATAAGAGACCAAAACCATGCATATAATCAAAATGGTTCAAGAACAGCATGCAATTTACTTTGGGTATGCCTTTTTAAGGCGTTTTAGGCAAATTTTACAGGAACGGTAAAATTAAACAAGTCATTTTCTATTCTAGGAATACAGAAGGCAGAAAAAAACTCATGAAGAAATCTATGTAAAATGTAATTTTAATGGTTACTAATTCTTAGTAATATGCTAACATAAGTGTAAAATAAAAATGGTATGATCAATAAGTTACCCATTATCCTGTGTAACTCCTCAGTAGAAACTGTGGACTCTGTCCGCTTCCTGGGTACCATCATCACCCAGAACCTCAAGTGGGAGTTCAACACCAGCTCTCTGATTAAAAAAGAACAGCAGAGGATGTACTTCCTGAGGCAGCTGAAGAAGTTTAACCTGCCAAAGACAATGATGGTTCACTTCTACATTTTTTTTTGTTATCAACAATTGTTTATTTTAATTTTTTTACAAACAACACAACATAATATCCAAAACAAAACAAAACAGCAGACACACACCCAACATCTAAAAGTCCAATCAAAAGGGAGGGAGAGAGGGAAGGACAACAAGAACACAAAAGTCACTCCTCCAAACAATCACGTACATCTAGTAAAAAACACTGCCAAGCCCCAATGGTCGAAGGCCTGGCCCCACCGACCCGTGCCGTTGTACACTCACATGAGACAATTTGCAGGAGGCTACAGATCCAATATGCCTCTTTACACATGTGTGGTGTAAACCAGTTCTGAATTATTGTCTTCTTCACAGCTGTAAAACCAGCAAACAACATTCTCTTTTGCATTGAACTAATACAGAGATCAGAATCATCATTAAGAAGACATAAACTTGGGTAAACAGACCAATCAATTCTCAGTAATGATGACAAAACCAGGTTTACATGTGTCCATAGACTGATGACGACAGGACATTCCCAAGACATATGCAGAAAAGTGCCTGGTGATGTAGTGTTACATATATGGCAGCTCAAATTTGACTGCAGTTTCATTTTAAATCTTTTGTAAGGAGTTATGTATGCTCTATGAATGACTTTGAAGTGAATAAGACGATGAGCCAGATTTTTAGATGTTAAGCTGAGATTAGACCACACTCTCTCCCAGTCGACAGATAAATTAAGATCAGATAATTCCCTATTCCAAATAGTTTTAATAGAAAGAGGTTTTGTAATACAATCAATAATTGTATTATATATTAAGGAAACAGATGGCCGACCAGCAGATGGTGCAATCCAGTCCCGCATAGGATGAGAGGAAATGGAAGAAGACCAAGGAACGCCATATGCTTTGAGAGCAGAACGTAATTGAAGAAAAACAAAATATGCAGATGCTGGTAGACAAAATTTGTCTCTCAATGCCTGAAATGAACAGAGGCCCTGGTTATCATACTTATCACCTCACGTGTACACACCTAAAGAGGACCAAGAGGGTTGGACAAATGGACGATTTCCACATACAAAGTTCAAATTGTGCCATAAAGGTGTACTGTTACAGAATTTGAAGGGTCCACCTATCCGACTTTCAACCGTTTTCCAGATTTTAATAGAGTTAGCCACAACCAGACCAAATTTATAATTATCCCTTTTTTTTCCTGTGCCAGTAAATAAAATATCTTGAAGTCTATTTGGTTTAACCTTGTCAGCTTCAATCACCCTCCATGAAACTGTAGATTGAGGATCAACCCAATTATGAAGGGCCTTAAGCTGGAACGACCAATAATATAATTCAAAATTTGGTACAGCCAGTCCTCCTGCGCTATTAGGATGTTGTAATGTGGTAAGTTTAATTCTGGGACATTTATCATTACAGATAAACTTAGAAATTATGGAGTTGATCTCCTTAAAGTAACCTGGAGGGGGAGAAAGTGGTAGCATAGAGAAAAAAATTAAATCGAGGTAACAAATTCATCTTAACAGTGGAGATTCTTCCTTGGAGAGAGACTTTAAGATTCTTCCATCTTTGAATGTCATTTTTGACCTTAACGAAAATGTTATTAAAATAGCCTCTGGCAATCTTATGAATGTTTTTATATATGGTAATGCCCAAATAGATGAAAGATTCCTTAATAGGGATAAATGAGGGAATAGAAAAATTAACCTTAACATTGTTAATTGGCATTAAAGCAGATTTGCTCCAATTTATTTTATATCCTGATAGGCTACTAAAATTATCAAATTCCTTAATTACACTAGAGACTGAAACATCAAAGTGGTCTAAATATAGAATAATATCATCAGCGTATAATGAAATACAATGATTATGGTCATGAATCTTAATTGATACTTCAGATTTCCTGATGGCTTGTGCTAAGGGTTCGAGAGATGGACAAAACAATAAGGGGGAAAGTGGACACCCCTGTCTCGTTCCCCGCTGTAAAGGGAATGAGGGGGAAATAATATTACCAGTTATGACTGATGCTGCAGGTGAGTGGTATAATGTCTTAATCATAGAAACGAAGTGTTCACCGAAGCCGAAACATTGCAGAACTGCCCACATATAATTCCACTCTAGCCTGTCAAAGGCTTTTTCTCCATCAAGTGAAAAGACCGCACAAGGTGTTGGGTGGGAGTCCGCAAAGTCAAGAATATGAAGGAGTCGACGCATATTGTCAGATGCATTGCGCCCCTTGATGAAACCAGTTTGGTCCTTCTTGATCAGACTGTGAATTACCTTCTCCAAACGAGAAGCAAAAACTTTAGCATAGATTTTTAGATCACATGGGATAAGCGAAATCGGTCTGTAGCTGGAACAATCTAATGGATCTTTCCCTTTTTTAAGAAGTAATGAAATCAGTGATGTTTTTTTATCTCTATGAAATGCTCCATGTTCAATTGCAAAATTAAATGAGTTAAGCATAAGTATCCCTTTTGAAGGCTTTTTAGAGAGACATGAAGTTCCTCCAAACTTAATGGGGCCTCCAAAGATTCTTTATCCATCTGTGAGATCCGATGCAGTTCCAATTTATCTAAATACTGCTTACAAATTGGTTCATCAAAATCTGTTTCGGCTTTATACAGATTTGTGTATAAACCTTTAAATATGTCATTAATTGCCACAGGGTTCATGGTGACCTGATCATCCGATGATTTTATTGCGCTAATATATGCCTTAGACTCGCATTCTTTCAACCTAAGGGCCAATAAATGACTAGGTCTCTCTGATTCAAAATAATATTTTTGTCTAGTCCTATGTAAAATAAATTCTGCCTTTGAGTGTGAAAGTAAATCATATTCTTCTTTTAAAGAGGACAGCTGTGTAGCCTGTTGCTCAGTAAAATGTTGTTTTTGTAGGTTTTGTAATGATTGGATTTTATTTTCTAATTGTGTAAACTGGTGTGTTCTCGCTTTGGCAAGAGTAGAAGAGAAAGATATACAGAAACCTCGTATAGCACACTTAGTCGTTTCCCACAGTATTTGAGGATCCACATCAGAGGGCATATTAATTTCTAGAAAGTCCTTAATATATTATTTTAGAGAGGTAATAAAAGTCTGATTACTTAATAATGATATGTTAAAGCGCCATCTAGGGGACTTGGCTTTGACATCGGAAAGAGGAACACTGCACAACATAGCAGAATGATCAGATAATAAAATTGGTAATATAGATATAGAGGAATTAGATGAAGTTAAAGATGGGCTGAGAAATATGTAGTCTATCCTAGAGAAAGTCTTGTGTCTATTAGAAAAAAAAGTGAAGTCCTTAGCTTTAATTCTCCATAAATCGATCAAGTTGAGCTCAGTGATAAATTTATTCAATAATTTAGAGGATGAATTGGCTGTTGTATCAGATTGAGACTTATCTAAAGCAGGATTTATGACAGCATTAAAATCACCACCCACCACTAGAGGGCAATCAATCTCCTCAAGTAAAGTTTTGGAAATCTGTGTAAGGAATGCACTGTCTGTCTCATTCGGACCATAAATAGAGACCAATGCTAACCTATTATTATATATTTTGCATCGGATAAAAACAAATCTACCCTTCTCATCACTACCAAGGTGTTTTAACAATTTAACTTCCTGTTAACAAGGATAAGCACCCCCTTAGTTTTATTTTGAGCGCAGGAAAAAGCTATTAATTTGTAATACTTATTCTGGAAACGTGCCACGTCAGATTGTTTTAAATGTGTCTCTTGTATTAAGGCACAGGAGATAGATTTACGGTGTAAATATTCTAATACACGGGTTCTTTTAACAGCAGAATTTAAACCATTCACATTCAGTGATAAAATGTTTAAAGTATGCATTGAATATTCATAATCCCAAGATTGTACAAAATAAATGCAAAAAACAAAAAACAGAAGCACGTCCATTCCGTAAATAACCCGTAAACTCTGATGTGCATTTTAGATACCAAACCTCCTATATGAAAAATCCCTTCAGAAATAATGTAAAATAGATAAAAGTATAAATGTCTGCTGTAAAAAACAAAAACAACATAAAAATGTGAACAACCAACAACCATAAACAAAGAACAACTCAGACCGCACATTGCCGAGAACATAGGTCTGACTGAGCAACAAAAAACAGTGATAGGTTGTGACCGATCCACCCTAACGCAAGACATGTCTCCCGAAATGATAACACAGCCAAAAAAAAAAATATTTTTTAGTAATTAAACCTACTCTCCATTAGTCCCCTCCAAAACAGAAAAATGGAGTGTCAGTCTTACCAGCAAAGAGATCGTTGTACCGGATAAATAAGGACAATATCCCAGTATAAGAGAAGAAAATGCAAACAATAGGTTTAGCAAGCATCCATGGCCATCCTGCTATCATCCCCTTCTGGGCAGCTAGGGCCAAGTCCATCCCAGCCGACATGCCCCTCCTGTGGAAATGGAGAAACAGCAGCCGCTGCTCCCCCATCGTCCCCCCGAAGAGCGGCGGCATAGGACTTCTGCTGAGACATGGAACTGATAAAATCCGCTTTCTGAGGGGAATCGAAGCTTCTCTGTTCTCCTTTGTGCCGTAGCTTAATCACTGCTGGGTAGATGAGAAAGGGCTGGAGACCAAGTGCAGTCATCTTCTTCAAAACCAGACCAAATGCCTTTCTCCTGATCGCTGTAGCCGGACTAAAGTCAGGAAAAAACAGCAGTGTGACATTGTTCTGTGCGCACTTCACCGGATACGCCTGCCGAGCACCTTTCAGGATATCAGATCTGTCATGCCATCTCAGTACACGGAAGATGAGAGTGCGCGGCCGATCGGAGCCCCTCCCTCCGTCATACACGCGATGCGCCCGATCAATCTCAATGTCACGGCCCCTCAAGGAAGGAATCCACTTTGAAAGATTAGCTCGGAGGAAACTAGCTGCATCTGGACCTTCCATCCCTTCTGGGAGTCCCACCAGTCTAACATTGTTCCGCCTGCACCTGTCCTCCATATCTGTCATCTTCTCGGTGAGTCGCTCCAGCTGATCCTTTAAGTCCGTGACTGTTCTCTTATCTTCCCGCGCCGCTGCCCGAACAGAATCAACGCGGTCACGTGTCTGCTTCGTCTTGGTAACTATGGCCTCAAACTCCTCTCTTAGCTCTTTAACAGACTTATTGGTCGCTAGTATGTCCTCACGCAGTTCACGCAATGCTGGAATCAGCACAGAGTCCATCGCATCTCTTACTGCCGAGTTCACAACCGAATTCAAAGTGCTTTGGTGTTTTTTAAATGCTAGTTCAATGCGGCTAGCAATAGCACTGTCCAGCTCTTCACTGGAGATGGCTGAATCTCTGAATTTTTTTCTTCATTGGCGATTGCTCAATCTCCCTTTTCCGATCTCCTTTGTCTGCCTTAGCACTCATGATGGGTCTAATGCAGAGTGGTTCAAATTTCACTGACAGGATCGTGAAATATTTGGCAAAGTGAGCGGAGCGAAAAACTAAGCCTGCATCACCGTCGAGGGGTCACGTGATCCTCCTACACTTCCATCATTGAGTCCATTCTCACTACCTCATCACCATCTGGCATGCTGCTGCCACTACTGAGGACAAAGGCCGACTGCAACGTGTCACCTGCTCTGCTGAGAAAGTAAACGGATGCAACCTTCCATCTCTTCATTGTTGTTTCACATGTGTTACATTAACACACACAACTCAGGCTGCTATATTCTCATACCTCAGACTGTAAGCATTTGCACCGGCTCCTCGCTACACATCTTGTACAATGTTCAGAAATGAACAACTTAAGTTGCAACTGTAAATCTTTGCACTGCCCCACTTTACATATTCTGCACAAATGTAGGACTAATAGGACTCCCTCTGGTGTTCTCTGTCCATTATGGGAGCGCCTTGAATAGTTTCTTACTGGGAAAATTTGCTACCAAAGGTATCTGTTGATGTCAGCTTCTGCTTGCATGGAATGTGGCTGTGTCAGTTTCAAGTAATTAAATAGGCCTACTTCACCAATCAGCATAAAAAAGGCAGATTCAATATAGCTTTTATGGCCTAATCTTTCAAGTTAGCTAACCAATCTCATTTACCTCTATGAACTCACAAATGTATTTAATTTAGCCTACTTAAGTCCCTTGAGGGTGGGTGGGCCCGGGCCCACCCACTTTCATCTGTGGCCCACCCAATGAGAAGTTGGTAATTTTCCAAATGGATGTAATTTATTAAACGATACCAATAAACGTCTTATTTCACTGTAATTTTATATATTTATTAAAAAATATTAAACGCTTGCTTTCATGGTCAATTACAGGTCGTCTCTTAGTTTCCCCTCTTCCTATACTATAGGTGCATCACGCTTGTCAAAATGATGATGGTTTGTCAGTTTCTGTTAGTCCCACCCACAATGTTATGTTTATGACGTAAGGATATACAGTGCCCTCCACTAATATTGGCACCCTTGATAAATGTGAGAAAAGGTGTCTGTGAAAATTAATCTGCATTGTTTATAATTTTGATCTTTCACTCGAAAAATTCACAAAATTCTAACCTATCATTGAAGTAAAACAATTGAAAATGGGGAGAAAATCTCTTGATGAAATAAATGTTTTTCTCCAATTCATGTTGGCCACAATTATTGGCATCCCTAGAAATTCTTATGAGTAAAATATCTCTGAAGTATATTCCCATTCATATTTACATTTTTTAGCACACCAGGGTGACTAGGAGCATGAAATTGTCCAGCCATGACTTTCTGTTCCACAGGATTATAAATATGAGGAACACAAAGGCCAAATTGCCTTAATCATCCATCACAATGAGAAAAAACAAAACATATATTTCTGATGTGCAGCAAAAGATAATTGAGCTTCACAAATTAGTGAAGTGGCTTTAAGAAAAGAGCTAGAGCAGTGACAATTCCCATTTCCACCATCAGGGCAATAATTAAGAATTTCCAATCAACATAAAATGTTACGAATATGTCTGGAAGAGGACGTGTGTCTATATCGTCCTAATGCATGGTGAGGAGGAGAGTTTGAGTGGCTAAAGACTCTTCAAGGAACACAGCTGGAGAATTGTAGAAAATAGTTGAGTCTCGGGAGCAGAAAACCAAAAAAAATTTGTCAAACAGCACCTACATCACCACATGTTGTTTGGGAGGGTTTCAAGAAAAATTCTCCTCACTCATCCAAAAATAATCTCCAGCATATTCAGTTGTCAGACACGACTGGAACTTCAAATGAGACTGGCTTCTATGGTCAGATGAACCAAAAAAAATGAGATTTTTAGCAGCAAACACTCAAGATGGGTTTGGTGCACATAGGGATAAAAAGTACCCCATGTGTACAATGAAATATACTGCTGTATTTTTTATGTTGTGGGCCTATATTTCTGCTGGAGGTCCTGGACATTGGTTTAGACACATGGCATCATGGATTCTATCAAATACCAACAGATAAAAAAATCTAAAAGTGACTGACTCTGTTAGAAATCTTATAATGGGCCATGTTTGGATCTTCCAACCGTACAATAATCCAAATACAAACCTCAAAAACAACACAAAAAGGGGTCACTGGGCACAAAACCAAGCTTCTGCTATGGCCATTTCAGTTCCCTGACCTGAACCCTGTAGAAAATGAGTGAGATGAACTGAAGAGAAGAAGTACTAACATGGAGCTGTGAATCTGAAGGATCTGGAGAGATTCTGTATGAAGAAAATGGTCTCTGATCTCTTATCAGGTGTTCTCCAAACTCTTCAGGCATTATAGGAGAAAACTCAGAGCTGTTGTGCTGGGAAAATGACGTTGCAATAATTGGGTGCCAATAATTGTGGCCAACATGAACTAGAGAAAGCATTTATTTCACAAAGAGATTTTCTCCCCACTTTCAATTGTTTTACTTCAATGATAGGTTGAAATTTTGTGAATTTTTTGAATGTAAGATAAAAAGGATAAACAATGCAGATTTATTTTCACAGCCGCCTTTGCTCATATTTACCAAGGGTGCCAATATTAGTGGAGGACACTGTAATAGTAAAATGCGTGCGTTTGTGGAGTTAAATTTGAAAATAGCCGAGTTGAACAATCATAAATCAGATACATTCTTTAAAAGGTAAAAGTCTTAGCAATAAATCCGGACAGTCTACAAATGAAACCCGACAGACCACCTGCGGGTGCTGGATTTATCGATCGGAATCTTCTGAACCAAGCGTGTTTGAAGCATCATATTAGCATAGATACAGTGTTTGATCTGCTAAACAGATGTGTCCTTTTTGGAAAGAAACACATAAACTTTGTGCTGGATCCTGGTCGCCAAAACAAACTGCATAATTTGCAGCTGCGCACATTTCTGCGGTCCTCGATGTGCGTGAACTGACAGAGACGTTTGATTATGAAATCATCTGCGAATCCCCGTTGTTTCACACTGACTGAGGTAATGCTTTTTAATACACTTCCTTTAGTTAACATTAGTTAATGCATTAACTAACATTAGAAATACACTTGTTACCGTGTTGTTTATTCATCTTTGTTAACCAGCTCATGCAAATGTTAACAGATACATCTTTGAATTTTAATAATGTCCTAAATTTCGAAATGAACATTAATATAACAAATTACTAATGTTAATGCATGATTTAGAAGTACTGTGTAATGAACCTTGGTGCTGTATTTTGTGTTGGCAATTTGACATGCAGTTTTCATATGCTACACACTTGGCCCACCCAGTTTTATGTAGACCCACCCATTTTAACATTTCTGGCTACGCTAGTGCCTTGAAGTGTGTGATTTCCTTTCTGATTTCAAAGACTATATAATTAGCAAATAGCATTCAATAGCAGAGAGGAGCATCCATTGGATGGACCTACTGAACGAAATAAACCTTAAAAATAGATTAGAAAAAGCGGCTTTAGTTGGGGGCAGTTCTCACTTGGCATTGGCCACCTACTACATCAAAGGTGGATATTGCACGATTCACGCATGTGCTTTGTTGCTTACAGATTTAATATAATTGAAATTATATTACTTTTATATAAAAATAAATACTTTGAACAAGACTAACAAATGAACTGCAATTAAAGAGGTGTTTTCCATAATTGTTTAGTTTATTAAATCACGAAATACAGAGATGGCACTGTCAGTGTTTGAAAATATTCACATGCAATTTAAACACACAAAATCATTATATGAGTTTTTTTGTTTGTTTTTTTGTTTTTTACAACAGAACAAAGCAGAACGCTCTCAGTTACTCACGTAACCTCGGTTCCCTGAGATGAGGGAACGAAACATTGCTATGGGAAATACCCTTTTCTCAAATACTACTGAAGCCTTATTGAATCACGCCAGTGAAACTGGCCAATGCATGAAATATGAGCGGGAATCCCACTCTATATAAGGCAGTGCTTGTACATCATCCATTCAGAATCTTTGACTGAAGCAACTTCGCATTCTAAGATCCTGAGCTAGGTGACACGGCAATAAGAGCAATGTCTCGTACCCTCATCTCAGGGAACCGAGGTTATGTGAGTAATTGAGAGCGTTCCCTATCGATTTGGTCACTCTACATTGCTATGGGAACATATAAAATCCCGCCGCGTCACAGCGATGGAGCCTGGCTCGACTAAGTATGTCAAGTTTCACATTCGGAGCCGTAATAAGAGCGGCAATGATATTGGCACTTTTGGTAAACACAGCTCAGGTCTACAGGACCTAGTCGAAACCATGTAAAAGCCAGGGGGGGCACGGCAACTAGACGATGCCACGTCACACCAAGGGCGGAGTTAACTCCGTTGAAGAAGAGAATGTGAAATGGCGGCGGCTTTGGTAGATTAGTTGAAATTAATTTCAATGAAATCATGTGTTATGATGCAACGGCCGTACCGGTGCTCAATAAGCAGAGTATGATGGTGATCAAGTCCTAAAAGACGTGGTGAACTATATCATAACACTGTGATAAACTGATAGGGACAGCATTGAATTGGTGGTGCGTCAATACAGGGTGTATACGACCTAGTCGAAACCACTGATACACATCTCAGATCATAACTGAGGCTGAGTAGGCGCGTGCGCTGCTCGCACTGACAGCACATGCGAGTTAAGCGACGACACATCTAGGTTATAAAACCTTGCGAAAGTGCTGGGTGATGACCAGCCTGCCGCCATACAAATGTCCTGAATAGATATGCCATTTGCCCAGGCCCACGAGGACACGAGTCCGCGGGTTGAGTGGGCCCGAACCTCTATAGGACATTCCATGCCCTTAGAGCTATAAGCCAAAGCAATTGCGTCGACGATCCAGTGTGACAGCCTTTGCTTGGACACAGGCAGGCCTTTTGTGCATCCACCAAAACATACAAATAGCTGCTCTGAGAGTCTGAACTGTCTAGAGCACTTGATATAAGTGTGCAATGCACGTACAGGGCACAGCAGGAGTGGATTAAGCGACTCCGTCCCGGCCGGTGTTTCGGGGCAGAAAGCAGATAGTGTTATGACCTGCGCTTTAAAGTCGAAAGTACTTTAGGCACATAAACTTTTATAGGCTTCAAGGTGAGTCTTCAATCACCTGGCCTGAATTCAATACACAAGTTGTCAATTGAAAGCACTTGCAGGTCTCCAACTCTCTTAACAGAGGCCAGCACGAGCAGGAGAGCTGGCTTGAGAGAGAGCGCTCGCAAGCTCGCTGATTGTATGGGCTTGAACGGGTCCCGTGAGAGCATCAAGCACAAGTGCCAAGTCCCAAGTGGGTAGAGTAGAAGGGCGAGGAGGGTTTAGCCTTCTTGCTCCGTTTAAAAATTGTATGATCAGGTCATTTCTGCCAATCGGGCGATTTTAGTTGTGCACGTGAAAGGCTGTTATAGCGGCCACATACACTTTCACTGTGGATGGCATACGACCACTATCAAATCGCTCTTGAAGGAAGGCAATAATTATTTGTATTGGGCAGTTGATTGGGTTTTCGCCCTGCGATACGCACCAACTTCAAAAAACTCTCCATTTATGTGCGTAAAGATGCCTCGTGGAAGGAGCCCTAGCCTCAAAGATAGTGTTCAACACATGTTGAGGAAGTGCATTTGTTACTGGCAAGCTCCGTCGAGCGGCCAGACATGAAGGCTCCATGACTCTGGATTTGGGTGCCATATCTTTCCTTGTGCTTGAGAGAGGAGGTCTCTTTTCAGTGGGATAGTCCAAGGGGGGCCTACCAGCATCTCCACCAGTTCTGGGAACCACAGATTATTGGGCCCTTTCGGTGCCACTAACAGAACAGATTCCTTTTCCTCTCTGATTTTGCAAAGCACGCGAGGCAGAAGTTTCATTGGAGGAAAGGCATACTTGCGTACTTTCGGCCAGCTGTGAGCTAGTGCATCCACTTCCAGGGAATAAAACAGCAGGCAGTGAGTGTTCTCTGCTGATGTGAAGAGATCCACCTCCGCCCTGCCGAATACACTCCAAATCCTATTGACTGTCAAAGGGTGTAATCGCCACTCCCCATGGATTACCCCGCCCCTCGACAGTAAGTCTGCGCCGTAGTTCAGGCGTCCGGGGACATGTACTGCCCGGATGGAAAGGAGGCGTCGATCTGCCCCACAGAAGGCGGTCTCTCACCAGCTGCAGCAGTGGTCGCGAGTTCACACCGCCTTGGTGATTTATAAACGCTGCCACTGTCATGATGTCCGTCCTGATGAAAACGTGATGGTGAAGAATGTCTGGGAGAAAGCACTCGAGCGCTAAGTGTAAAGCATGGAGCTCCAGACAGTTTATGTGCCAAGACTTCTCCGTTTCTGACCATGTCCCGAAGGCTGGTCTAACATTCTTTCTCCTGATCACTTGGCCAATACGAACACCCCGGCGATACAGAGTCATATTGCGCCAAGGGGTCAGCGTATGCAAGCAGTCGCGCGTCACTTTGATGCGCAAGGTGCCCGTGCGCCATGCGTTCTTCTGGCACCCGACTCTTTAGCCAGAGTTGAAGCGGTCGCATATGTAGGAGCCCTAGTTTTCACACTGTCGAGGCAGCAGCCATCTGGCCGAGCGTCCTCTGAAAGCATTTTAGCTGGGGAGAACGCCCTAATTTGAAGACTGCGAAAGAGCTGATTAGTTTTTGTGAGCGCTCCTCCGACAGACGCGCTCGCATATTGATTGAGTTCAGCTCCACTCCTAAAAAGGAGATGTTCTGGCTCGGTACGAGCATGCTCTCTTGCATATTTAAAGTCAGCCCTAAGCTCTGAATATGAGCGAGGAGTCTGAACTTGTCACTGAGCAGCGCGCTCTCTGATTGGGCTAAGACTAGCCAGTCATCGAGTTCAGGATGCGCATTCCGCTCTGCTTCAGAGGAGAGAGAGCAGCGTCCATGCATTTCATAAATGTACGATGGGCCGGACATAAGCGGAAGGGTAGGACCGTGAATTGGTACGCTATCCCCTCGAATGCAAATCTCAGGAAGCGCCTGTGGAGGGGGGCTAACTGAATGTGAAAATAAGCATCCTTTAAATCCATGGAGATAAACAAATCTCCCTGTCTGATGTGTGAGAGGATTTGTCTCAGCATAACCATATTGAACGAGCGCTTTGACCTCGATTCAGCGGTCTCAGGTCCAAGATTGGGCGGAGTCCGCCGTCTTTCTTTGGCACCAGAAAATAACAACTGTAGATGCCACTCTCGCGGTCTGTGAGGGGCACTGTGTCTATAGCACGCTTTGCGAGAAGATTGTGTATTTCCTCTCGCAGCTTCTGTGAACTGTGACAGCGGCCACCCACAACATGCAGGGGGGCGTGGTGAGCACACACAGCAGAGCGAGCGGACTTTTTCAGTGGCTCGTCTTCGGCGCTGGGTGCAGCTTTCCTCCTCCGAGAGACAGCATCATGAACACGGCTTTGATTCCGGTGCCGAAGGACCGCCTTTTCTGTCAGGGTGGGGTCTCTGGCCCTTCAGGCCCTGATGGCGCTTCGGCCACGGTTGTCTTGACCTCACTGCTGGCTCATGTTTGCACCGAAGAGCAGCAGAAGAGGCATGCGGTCTTCCCGAGCGCTACGCTGAGGAGGAGCAGGAACGGACATGAGGTTTCGCGCCTGCGCGCTTTGGCAGGAAGTGGCTAATGGCCTTTGACGGCTTCTGCGCTTCAATGAAGCGCTCCGTGAAAGTCTCCACCGCCGCTCCGAAGAGACCTGAGGGATTCACGGGAGCATCCAGAAGGGCCGTTTTCTCTGAGTCCTTTAACTCGGTCAGAGTAAGCCACAGGTGACAATCTAGCAACACAAGATTCCCCATATTGCGGCCGATCGCTCGAGCTGTCACCTCCGTCGCTCTGAGGGCCAGATCCATGGTGCGTCGGAGCTCTTTGAACACTTCAGGGTCCGGCCCGTCATCATCTAGAGACTTGAGCTACTTGGCCTGATACACCTGGAGTATCGCCATCACGTGCAGTGCTGAAGCTGCTTGGCCCGCCACGGAGAAATTCTCGCCGGCGAGGGGAGAGACGCGTTGTTTCTCACTCTCCAGTTCGCAACGGCTGAAGGACAGAGAAGGGCAGCGACGGCTTCTTCCAGGGGGGGGGGGGGGTTTGACATACCCCACTTGGTCAGCTCTGTCCACAGAAGACAGGAGGGAGGATCCCGGATTATGCACCCGACTGGTGAGCGTTCCACGACTTTTTTATCTCGTCGTGCACCTCGAGGAATAAGAGGCCGGGTCTCCGCAGGGTGTCCTTTCGGCCACAATCCGACTGGAGGTACCACTCATCCAGACGGCTTCTGACTGGTTCGGCAGGAGGCGCCCACTCCAAACCGAGCTCATCCACTGCCTTGGACAGGACGCTTAGGAGCTCAACATCACTGTAATGGAGGTCCCCCGCGTCGCTGCCGTGGGGCGCAGTGTAATCCAGTGGTTAGACCACTCATCTCTCAAAGACGCTGCCACCGAAATGGCATTATCCTCCTCTTCAGTGCCCTCCATGGCACCGAAATACATCACATCTTGAGCGTTGGGGGAGGGTCGGAGATCAGCGGTCATGAAGCGCACTGGAAGGGGACCTGCAGCAGGGGGTGAGGAGTGCGTGGGCACTGAGCCAGCGCGGGCTCGTCACCTGATCCTGACACATCCGCATCAGAAACTCGCGGCACTGTCCTCCTTGGCTCGAAAGAGGCTGCAGAGGAAGAGCGAGGCACAGTTAGTTGGGCGAGTTCATCGCCTTGGACGATGGCCACATGGAGCCTGAGAGTCTGGAGACTCATATCCCCAGGCAGAAGACGCACGATTCGTGGCCATCGGAGAGTTCGATTGGCACCGCACAGGAGAGGCAATCGCGAGTCATCTTTGCTTCCGAAGCTCACTGGAACACAGCAGGGGAAGAGAAGGCGTGTCCGCTGCAGCGTGTAGATCACAGTGAGTAGTCTAGTTGATAGGCTTCTTCATAGACATACAAGCACTGCCTTATATAGAGTGGGATTCCTGCTCATATTTCGTGCACTTGAACGCCATTGGCCAGTTTCTCTGGCGTGATTCAATAAGGCTTCAGTAGTATTCAAGGAAAAGGTATTTCCCATAGCTATGTAGAGTGACCGAATTGAAGGGGAACTGATGTAAGCCCTATCAGCTGAACTGAGCAGTGGCTGTACGACTGATTTCCCATATGAACGCGCTTGTTTTGCTTCTTTACATATTGGCTATACACTTGCTGTACGCCTTGAAAACAATATAGGTATGTTTCTGATGAATAAAAAATAAATGAATAAAAAAAAAAAAAATTCTGGCCTTTTTCTGTAGTTACATTTCCTCTGCTTTGTTATTATCCTAACATGCATGCACATAGCCTATTTAAGCAATATGATTATGTTCTAATATCCATGTTACAATCATTTTTTTTAATTGTACCTGAAAATAAAGCACTGTTTGTTTTATTTGTATATTATCTGTAGATGTAATGTATATCTTTGTCATTATTTATCTGCCTTTTTTTTGTTACCTTAAAAGGCTTTGTCTTTATAATAGGGAAACTAGTTTGGCTGTAATGCTCAGACAACTTGCAAAATAGTAAAACCAACATGACAAAGAATCGTGATAAAATCGTTAAAAAAAAAAAAAAAGTGTGATATGATATTTTTTCCATATCACCCACCCCTACTACAAAGTAGTCTATTTTTTTTAATAAATTTGAAGTTAATATGAAAAACTATTATCATTATTATTATTATTATTGTTGATGTTGTTGCAATTAGTCATCCCAACATAATACGTCTTTCAGTAAAACATTTCGTCCTTCCTTAAATTCCAAAGACAGTGTCATGTGGTAATACAAGAAACTAAGGTGGGGGGAAAATTGCTTAAATAGAAAAGATTATTGGGAAAACGCTTTTCTTTCCGTTTTTTTTAATTCTGCATTTGCTCCCTCTGGCACATTGTCAGTCTCCACCACCATATGCCCCATAGTCCTCAAATGTTCCATTTGAAATTTCCACATTGCCCAGTTCTCTGGCCTGCTCAGCTTTTCAATAAACCATCTATCCTCCATTGTGAGTTCCACAACACTGTCTAGATCACATACAAAATCCTGTGTAAAAAGCACCTTTTTAGCAAAGATCTGGGCCCATAACCTGTTGAATTTCATGTGTTTTTTTATTCACACAACAGAAAGAGGTAGTAGGAAGAAACAGAACTGCAGCGACACCCGGGCTGTGTTCCACTCGACTTTTAGACATGCACTAGCAAACTTCCCTAAGTACTTCCTCTCGGGGGAATCCCCGCCTCCATTTTGAAGTACCATTTTGCAAGGCTGAACTTATTTTAATTCGCTGCTACAAATCATCAGCTCTCTTTGAAAATGAATAATGTCAATTTGCTTGGATACTATTAGAGATCTTTAGTCATCCAAATCCCTGACAAAATATTAGCCCATAAAGTGTTTCACAGCTGGAAATGTTAAATCAGCCAGATTGAAGCATTTGTTTTGATCTTCCTTTACTGCATGCTTCTGACCTCCGCTCCATCACAAAATTGGCACACTCACATAATTTAACACACTAATATATGTTTAGACAATGTTAGCACTGTGGTTGTTTGGGACTGACAACCACATTTACTTAAAAGTGTAAGTAGCGAAAGGTCTTGTTTACACAGCAGGTATTGCAGGTGTACGTTTGGTGAATGCAGTTTTCACTCCTGTAGATAACTTTTGTGGGAACGTAACCATATTGTCGACTCAAATACAGGACTGACAAACATTTTATACTGAATGTGGCTACAGTATAGTTTTTGTTTGTTTGTTTTTAAAGAAAGGGCTAATTGAATAGAACATGATCTTAGTAAGTGTGATTGAAAGTTTTTTTTTGTTTATTGACTTAGATTATTTCTCTGCTCTATTTTGTTGGTAACAAATGGATGCGATGTCAAATTAGATCAGTTATATTGCATATTTATTCTATTTTAATCCTGAAACTCATACACCTAAATCATAGACTGAATCGTAAATTGAATTTTTCATTAACCGACATATGTTGAAACCATTAATGATCAGTTTCCAGCTCAAAGAGTCCACTATTGTGGCCTCCAAGGTATTTATTAGTCCACTCCATTTCTTTTGGAGTTAATGCTGTCATGGCAAAATTTCCACTCAAACATTTACATTTATAAGCTACATTTGGAATAAGCCTTTATCTAAAGCAACATATTGCTTTCAATGTACAGTCTGCATGTTTTATCCATTCATACATTTTTTATTATTATTTGAAAATCAAACCCATGACCAGTGATGTCGGTAACGCGTTACTTAGTAACGCGTTACTCTAATCTGACCACTCTTTCAGTAACGAGTAATCTAACGCATTACTATTTCCAAACCAGTAATCAGATTGAAGTTACTTATCCAAATCACTGTGCGTTACTATTTTTGTCATTTTCCTTAGTAAAGATATATATTTTTGCGATCTTGCGTCTCGGGGAGTGAAGTCACGAATGCTACAAGTCACGTTTTCAGAATGAGGACACGTCATGTAATACCACGCAGCGACACAACGGTAAACAAGAATGGAGGGAGGAGATAGATGCGCGTTTTCTAGTTGGAAATACAGTCACTATTTTGAGTTTGTGTCAGCTAAAGATGACAATATTAAGGTTCGTTGTACACTCTGTGCTGGTGGCAACAAAGTGCTATCTAGCTACAAAAACACTACGTCAAATTTGAAGTCGCAGCACAGCACAGTCAAACTTACGGAGCAAGTCCCACCAGGTGGTGCGAAGCAGAGAACAGGAGGACCCCCACCACCCAAACAACAAAAGCTGGACTTCGGTGCAAAACCAGTAAGTGGGGGAGATTTGAAAAAGTTGATCGGGCAGTATGTTGTAGAGGAAATGCTGCCCTTAAACACGGTTGACTCGCCCTCGTTTCGTGCCATAATAAACAAGATCCCTACTACTGTCAATGCCGAGCTGCCTCACAGAACAGCTTTTTCTTCTTACATGGAGAAGGAGTTTGCAGTGATGGAGAGAAATCTGAAGGCCGCGCTGAATGAGGTCGACTTTGTGTCAACTACCGCGGATATTTGGACTGCTAACAACAGAAGTTATATGGGAGTAACCGCTCCACTGGATTAGTAAATCCACATTAGAGCGCAAAAAGGCTGCATTGGCATGTAGGAGAATTCGCGGTAGACACACGTATGATGTTATTGGTGCAGAAATCGAAAACATTCACTCTTCATACGGACTACTCAACAAAGTAGTTGCAACAGTGACTGATAATGGATCCAACTTTGTCAAGGCGTTTAAAGTTTATCAGCCTGTCACAGAGTCCGATGATGAGACGGAGGAGGGAGAGTCCACCCCCACAGATGATGATGAAGATGTCACTTTTTTAGATCTGTCAGAAATCCTCTCAGCTGAGGATGAAAGTGATGGCCAGCTGTCTCTTCCCCCACACCACAGGTGTGCTTCACACACCATAAACCTCATTTCCACAAATGATGTGGAGAAATATTTAACTTCCAATGCAGAGCAAGGCTGTGTATAGGAGCAGCAAAGCAAAATGCACAGCTCTTTGGACCAAATCAAGTAGATCTACCCTTGCATCAGAAACAGTGGAGGAAGTCAGCAAAAGAAAGCTCCTGGTACCAACATCTACAAGGTGGAATTCCTTTTTTGATGCTGTAAATAGAATTGCAGAAATCCCAATGAGTGAGCTGAATACTCTGTGCACCAAGCTGGGAGTTAAGTGCTTCAAAGATAAAGAGTACCAGTTCCTGCATGAATAGTGCACCGCCATGAAGCCTCTGACTGCAGCACTGGACATTTTACAAGGTGACTGTCCTTATGGGACTTTACTACCCACACTTGAAGTTTTGATGCAGAAGACCCTGGCTGTGAAAGATACCCTCTCCAGGATGACTGCAGGCCTTCCAGATACCATAGTGCAGGTATGTTACATCTTTTAACTAGTTAAAATCTCTTGCATCACACTATTCATGAACATGGAACAGAATATTCATTATCATTGCAAAAGAAGATTAAAACAAATACAAATGTCAGTAAGTAACCAAAAAACAAAATTAATCCATAATATTGATCCCACATTAAGCATGGTTTGCAAGTAATTCAAAGACATAATAAATAGTAGGCCTTGTTGGAATAAACAAATCAATTATATTTTTCAGGCTATCCAGACTCGTTTTGCCGGTGTGCTGGACGACAAAGATGCCCTTCTCGCATCGGTCAGTTGTCCGATATTCAAACTCCGATGGCTGAGAGATGCAGGTAGGAGGGAGCGAGTAAAAGAGCTTCTGACAGAAGAGTGCCGCCGCACAACTGCTCCTGCAGCACAGAGCCCTGCCAGTGTGCCCACCACATCTGCCAGCCAAGGTGAGATGGACTTTTTCACTTTTGAGGCAGAGCCAGAGGAGACCTACTCTGCAGAAAATGAAGTCATGGACTACCTGAAGTCAGCCTATGACCTTCAGATTCTTCATCAGTTTTCAAACATAAAGAACATTTTCTTAAAATATAACACTCCAACCCCATCAAGTGCTCCTGTGGAGCGGCTTTTCAGTCTGGGAGGTTTGGTACTCACACCTAGAAGAAATAGACTTTCTGACACAAGGTTTGAGAAGCTGCTGTTAATGAGGTACAACCACTGGTTTACACGCCCTACTCCACTGTTTCACTCATAACATGCGATTACAATATAAGATTAGGCCAAAGTAACAAAAGTAGACATGATATCAGCCTACATGTGGTTATACACTTGATGTTTGTAAAACCACTCCTTGCTGCTCTAATGCTGTGAACAACAGGTCCAATGTTCATAAAACATTTTAAAATAATTTAATATTTACATTTTTAAACAATGTAGATTATAAATAGTAAGTTTTGCCATTGTAAGTAAGTTTGGCAGTGTTAACAGTTAAATATGTCAGGTCAAGAAAGACTGTCTTTATGTTAAGTAAAGTCAAGAAGACTGTCTTTATTTTATTTTTTATAAAAAACGTATTTATGTTAAGTAAAGTCAAGAAAGACTGTCTTTATTTATTTTTTTTATAAAAAACGTATTTATGTTAAGTGAAGTCGAGACTATTTTATTTTATTTTTTATAAAAAATGTATTTATGTTAAGTGAAGTCAAGAAAGACTTTTATTTTTTATTTTTGTTAACTTTACTGTTAAAAAGCACTTCCAATAAAGTGAGTGTTGGCAAAACCGGTTGTCATTTTTATTTTGAGGCGGCGGGGGTGTTGTCGGCAGCTGCTGAATGTAACTAATAAAGTAACTTGTAATCTAACTTAGTTACTTTTAAAATCAAGTAATTTGTAAAGTAACTAAGTTACTTTTTAAAGGAGTAATCAGTAATCAGTAATCAGATTACTTTTTCAAAGTAACTGTGGCAACACTGCCCATGACCTATATTCAGAGAAAGATTTCTTTTAGTAACTCATATTCTTTGAACTGGTGGCCCTTTTACCAGCTAAATTCTATTAAATAATCAGCTGGCTGCCTATGACCAACTTGTCCCTCGTCTTTGGAAAGATTTCATTGTAGTGCCAATTGCTAAAAAAAATACAAAAATCCCATTTCTCTTAATGATTATAGGCCTGTTGCACTCACCTCTTTGGTAATGAAATAATAATAATAAAAAGTTAGGAAGGGGATTTTAGCCTTAACACAGTCAGCACTTGATCCTATGCAGTGTACTTATAGTCAGATCAGGTAGAGGAGTGGAAGATACCACTTGTACCTTACTAAATATGATGTTAACACTTTTGGAAGGTACAAATAATCATGTACGTTTCATTGTTTTTTCCTCTGCTTTTAACTGGGTTCAGACCAATATTTTGGCAAGGACTCTTACCAACAATATTCACTTAAACTTTACATTGTGTGACTTAAACATTGTGTGTTGGTTGGTGGATTTTTTAACTAACAGATCCCAAAGAGTGTGTGTTAATGGTGTGTTGGCCAATGCATTGTTGTCTTCTTCTGGTGAAGGAGTATAAATATTTAGGGCCTGTATTTGATGATAAACTAACATTTGAGGAAAACACTGACATTATTAGAGGGAAAGCTCTTCAATGTGTTTTGAGGAAACTAACAACTTTTCGTATGGCTATTTATTAATTAATTAATTATAAATAATATTTGTTGGTATGGCAATCTGAATGTAAAGAACTGGAGTAAGTTGAACAGTATAGTTAAAATGTGCAGCAAGATAGTTGGGACCAAATTTATGAACATATTAACCAGGAAGGGCCATTTAGTCCTTTCCGATGTCACCCACCCATTGTGTATTGAATTTCAACTGCTTTCCTCAGGCCGGAGATTTAAACTCCCTTTGTGCAAATCAAATAGATTTAAGAATTATTTTATGCCTGCTGAATAATGTTTTTAAATGACTTCTTATAAATGTGTGTTATTTAGTGTGTGTTTTGTTGCTGTTTATGTATGTATACTGTTGTGTACATAAAGAATTGCCTTTAAGGATAATAAAGTTAAGTAAGAATAATTTACTTTTAATAAACTTTTTTTGCTTGCATGAGTGGAGGAAACCTTAATGAACAAACCTTTTTACATTATTGACAGGTATTATGTGTATTAGAATGTTAGAATATTTCAGTATATATATATATTTTTTAAATCATTAATTTATTTGAGAATAAAATTGCTCTGAAGATCACTCCAAAACAAATGTCTAGTTAGCATAGATTTATTTCAAAAGGAATATTACATGTAAATCTACAGAACAGTCATATTATATGACTTCAGTAGAGGCTCCCATCAGGTTTGGGGGTTTCACTCTTCTTTGGCCTGAGACAAAAAAATAAGGACACAGAAGTCATGTAAATGCTCAGTACATTTTTCAAGCATAAGCTGAATGCTGTATGTTCTTCTCAGTAAATGCAAGAAAGCATTTACTTTACTGAGTAAAGATTCTCAACTGACCTTTCCAACATCACGGCTCTTGGCTCTGAGCTTGTTGACTTGAGACTCAGAAATATCGGCACGCTCCTCAGCCTCCTCCAGCTCATGCTGCACCTTCCTCAACTTGGACAGATGAGTGTTGCCTTGCTCCTCCTAAAGAGTAACATTTTTAGTGTGTTTGTTAACTAAGCTGTGGAACATCAGTTATACTGTTTCAGTACATAAATTACTAATTAATTAATAATCAATGTGTCAAAATGTTCAGATTTATTTAACATACCGCTTCCTCAGCCTGCCTCTTATAGGTTTTGACCTTCAACTGCAACTTATCAACCAGATCCTGAAGTCTGTTGATGTTCTTCTTATCCTCCTCAGTCTACAAACAATAAAAAAATGTCATAGATTTGTATAGATAAACCTATGGATATGGTAGGGTATGATCATACCTGATAAGACAGCTCTTTCACTCTCCTCTCAAATTTGCGGACACCCTTAACAGCATCAACTCCACGTCTCTGTTCTGCTTCAACTTCAGCCTCAAGCTCACGAACCTTTGATAGCACAATAAATAAGTAAACTAAAGTTCCAAGATGGTGCTTTAATTTTAGGAATACGTGTAAGCAACATCTTCAAGAGATTTTATCCTAAAATTATATTTTATATGAAAATAAAAATCCTTTAAAAAATATTTACCCTGCTCTCCAACTTCTGGAGTTGTTTCTTTCCTCCCTTCATGGCCAGATTCTCAGCCTCATCCAGACGGTGCTGCAGGTCCTTCACTGTGACCTCCAGATTCTTCTTCATCCTCTCAAGGTGAGAACTGGTGTCCTGCTCCTTCTTGAGTTCTTCTGCCATCATTGCAGCCTTTTGCATTAATATAGATATATATTAGATTGACATTTTTAAGTACCCAAATGTCTTGTGAAAAATTTGGCAGCTACGGTTTCTCACATCAGTGATGGCTTTCTTGGCCTTGTCCTCTGCGTTTCTGGCTTCCTGTACAGTGTCGTCAACTTCGCTCTGGATCTGAACAAGGTCAGACTCAAGCTTCTTCTTGGTGTTCAGGAGACTTGTGTTCTGCAGTATGGGAAGCATCAGTATAAACATTTTAAACAATGCTCTCAATTTCCTTAACTTCACTGTAAAAACAACATGCCCTAACCTGAGAGTGCAGCAGTCCAACACGCTCACTGGCATCCACTAGCTCTTGTTCAGCCACTTTGCGGCCTCTCTCTGTCTGCTCCAGAGCAGCTCTCAGCTCCTCAATCTCAGCTTGCATCAGAGTGTTTCTGCGCTCCACCATTGCCACCTGCTCCTTCATGTCTTCCTGTCCTCTCAGAGCATCATCAAGGTGCAGCTGGGCATCCTGAACATAACAATAGCATTACAGTAAACTTTTGATGTGCTTTCTGTTGGCCTTTCACTTGACATAGCTTTGATTATACAAACATATTTATGCACCCCAAAGCCAAAGAGAAGTCATATACCTTGAGTTGTCCCTGAACGTTCCTGAGCTGTTTCTGAGCCTCAGAAGCCTGGCGATTGGCGTGGCTCAGCTGAATCTCCATCTCATTAAGGTCTCCCTCCATCTTCTTCTTGATTCTCAGGGCATCATTCCTGCTCCTGACCTCAGAGTCCAGAGTGCTCTGCATGGATTCAATGATTCTCTGGCTGTTCCTCTTGATCTGCTCCATTTCCTCATCCTTCTCTGCAAGCTTCCTGTCAATCTCACCCTTGACCTGGTTTAGCTCAAGCTGGACACGGAGAATCCTGGACTCCTCATGCTCCAGGGTGCCCTTTGAAAAATAAAAAATAAACATTTACATTTCAGATTGAAAATATTCATTAACATAATAATGCTTCTAGCAAGAATTACGTATTAATCTCAGGATACTCACTTCAGCTTCCTCCAGGGCAGTCTGAATCTCAGACTTCTCAGTCTCCACTGTCTTCTTGGCCTTTTCCAGCTCATGGATGCTCTTACCAGTCTCACCTAACTGCTCTGTAAGATCTGAAATCTCCTCTACAAGTTAGAAAGAAAATATTAATCAACAAATATACTGTGAATCACTACAGATTTAAATAATCAACTTAGTAATGTCATTCTTACGCTGCAGATTCTTGTTTTCTCTCTTGAGGGTCTCCAGCTGATCCAGACTCTCCTCATAAGAGTTCTTCATCTTGAACAGCTCAGTGCTGAGTGAACGAGCCTCTTTCTGGGCACCTTCCAGCTCTGCCTGACCTTCCTCATATTTCTGCTTCCATTCTGACAGGACCTTTGGTGAAGAAATTTCAAGGTCAAGTTTATTTAGAACATCTTCAACAAAGCCAATTTTAGCAATGATTTAGGAAGAGAATATCATATAATGATTATTTTTTTTACCTTGTCAAAGTTCCTCTGCTTCTTGTCAAGGTTGGCAGCCAAAGAATTGGCTCTCTCCACATCAATCATGAGGTCCTCCACCTCACCCTGGAGTCTCTGTTTGGTCTTCTCCAGAGAAGCACATTTGGAATTTACAGCCTCAATTTGTTCCTCTGCCTCCTGCAGGCGCTGAGCCAGCTTCTTCCTACAATCAATTTGTAAACATCAGTTTTAACATGAAAGCCTTTTTCCATATGAACACATAGTAATCAGCTTTTGTGATGTTCATACTTGGACTCTTCAAGCTCCTCAGTGCGCTGGATGGCATCGGTTTCATATTTGGTTCTCCACTGAGCAACTTCACTGTTGGCCTTTGACATTCCCCGCTGCAGCTCAGCCTTTGCCTCCTGCTCTTCCTCATACTGCTCACGGAGCAGGTCGCAGTCATGACGGGCTGATTGCACAGCATGAGCCAGTGCGTTCTTAGCCTAGGAGAGAAAGTCACATAATATTAGCTTTATTGCTTAGCAGCATAGTCAAAATTGTGTGTTTGTTTTGACTATGCTTTATTACCTTAACCTCCTCTTCAATCTGCCTCTTAAGCTCTTCAGTTTGCTGAGTGAACGCTTGTTTGCCTCTGGTGAGCTGAGAAACCAAAGCCTCCTTCTCCTCCAGCTGACGGCCAAACTCACCTGTGTAAATTTAAACTCACTGTGTCAGATTGTGTTAATGTCTCCAACAGTTAATATCGAAACAAACTATATAAAAGAAAATTTAAATGTATGTTTTCTCTAATAAGACTCAATTACTATTGAAGTACTATTCATTTCATGATTGTTTTTGGTTACCATTTTCAGTTTGAAGTCTTGCTCTTTGAGCACTGAGGTCATTTATCTGGCGAAGGTTCTCGTCATTCTTAGACTTTATTTCACTAAGTTGGTCCTCGAGTGTGCGGGACATTTTCTCAAGATTGGCCTAAAAATACAAGATCATTAGATGTTTGAAAAACTTCAAGACATGTTCTATATTCTTTAGGCATAAAATTCCCAACCTTTGCTTTGGCAACAGTCTCCATGTTGCTGGAGAGATCATCAATCTCCATTTTGTATTCGCTCTTCTCTTTCTCAAGCTTCTGCTTGACACGCTGGAGGTTGTCGATTTGCTCTCCCAGCTCGGCCACAGTGTCTGCCTGCTTCTTACGGAGGGCAGCAGCCGTAGCTTCATGCTGGAGGGTGGACTCTTCAAGATCACGACGCAACTTCTGGAATTCAGCTTCACGCTTCTTATTCATCTCGATCTGAGCAGCAGTGGCTCCTCCAGCCTCCTCAAGCCTCTCACTGATCTCCTCAAGTTCCCTGGAGAGATCAGCTCTCTGCTTCTCAACCTTGGCACGAGCAGCACGCTCAGCCTCAATCTCTTCCTCCAGTTCCTCAATGCGAGCCTACAGTGGCAAGTAGTTAATCAGAATTTTTAGTGATCTGGATTTGATCAAAATCTCTCAATTTCATACCTGAAGCTCCTTGATTTTCTTCTGGAGTTGAGCACCCAGAGTTTGTTCATCTTCAATCTTGCTGAGCAGCTGGCTTGTTTCAAAGTCTTTCCTGTGGGATTTCAATAATGAGGAGTTTTTAAACAATA
The DNA here is from genome assembly GCA_027422415.1 of Schizothorax lantsangensis. Classification (NCBI taxonomy): domain Eukaryota; kingdom Metazoa; phylum Chordata; class Actinopteri; order Cypriniformes; family Cyprinidae; genus Schizothorax; species Schizothorax lantsangensis. The sequence continues at coordinate 12,011,278 of CM049842.1, read as the reverse complement.
ACAAATAAAAAAAAAGTTTCATTAAAAGATTATGTTTTAATTACTTTTTAATTTTCTCCTCAGATTGCTGTTTGTCATTTTCCAGGTCCATGATGGACTCTTGGGCTAATTTCAGGTCTCCTTCAAGCTTTCTCTTGGCTCTCTCCAGGTCCATGCGGAGCTTCTTCTCTTGTTCAAGGGAACCCTCAAGCTATTGGACAGTGATATAGAAAATATTTGCAGGGTAAAAAAGACAGTTAATTTAATTAATTAATGATATGTTTAGTTAGAAACTCACATCGTCAACTTGCTGCTCAAGTTTTGTCTTGGATTTGGTCAGGGTGTTGACTTTGTCCTCCTCTGCCTGGAGATCATCTAAGGTCTGCTGATGTGCCTCTTGGAGGGCTTTCTTCTCCTTTGTAAGCTTGGCAAGGCTCTCATCCTGAGTTGCCATTTCCTCAGTCAAGTTCTTGACCTGTGCGATTTTTTTGCTCCAAATTAGTTTTTTTTTTTTTTTTTACAATACATATTCTACATCATCATATAAAACAGAGATTAATCTAATCTTAAAGCAAAATAATCTCCAACCTTATTCTCAGTGGCATGTTTCTCCTTTTCCACTTTAGCCAAGGTGAGCTCCAGGTCATCGATGTCTTTCTTCAGCTCAGAGCACTCATCCTCCAGTTTCCTCTTCTTGGCTGTCAGTTCAGCATTGATCTCTTCCTCATCCTCTAGTCTTTCAGTTGTCTCTTTGAGTTTAGCTTCAAGCTGGATTTTGCTCTTGATCAGACCCTCACACCTCTCCTCAGCATCTGAGAGATTCTCAGATTCCTGTTTGGAAAATATATCACTATCACTGAAAACCATACTGTTAATTTTAATGGAGCCAAAATACATTTAATTCAATTAGGTAAACTCACAGATGCTGCTTGCAGCTGCAGATCATTTTTCTCTTGCAGCAGTGCCACCATCTTCTCTTCAAGCTCCTTCTTTTTGGCTTCAGCCTTGGCAAGATTTTCTTTGCACTTTGTATAGTCCTCTTTCATGTTTGCCAACTCCTTCTCAGTCTCGGCACTCTTCAGCAGAGGCTTAATCTTGTAGTAAACCTTCATCCATGGCCAGTGTTTGACATTCATAAATGAGCGAACGTTGTATTGGATGGTGTAAATGGACTCCCTAAGAATAATTCATTATTAAATGCCATAATTATCATTATTTACCATTCACACAGGTATTATTGATATTATCTTTATTCATGACATTCCTCACCTCCTCTCCGTCATCTTCACATACTCCCTCCTCATCAGGTAACCACGGCACAGAGCCTGAGTCATTGTAACCAGAGCGGCCAGTTTCTCATCACGCATCTCCTCAAGAGTACCCAGAAGACCAGCTTTGAAGAACACCTGAATTCACAACAAATCAAAAGATATTGATTTAAACAGAATGAGCATAAACAATAGATCATGATTATTGAATGTTTTAAATATTGTAAAGCAAAATATGAACCTTTGTGTGTCCAAATCTGTACTGGTCGTGATCAACGTCAATGGATCCCAGGAGTTTCTCAGAAGCCTTCTTGTTGTCAATAAACTGTCCCTCTGGGATCACACTGGCATTCAGCACCTTGTATCTGTTGAAGATCAATCAAAATGCTTCATATCCTCTAATTAAAAGCTTCATACAGAAAATGGTGTTTCCATGTGGTCCCATTTACCTCTGCTTGAAGTCACCATAGAGGATTCTGCTGGGGAAGCCCTTTCTGCAGATTCTGATGCCCTCCAGCACACCGTTACACCTCAGCTGGTGGATGACCAGGTGGTTCTCCATGAGACCTATAAAGAACAGTTTAGATTATGAGCTTGGTAAATTGACATCATCATTATTATATATATTACCTTTGTTAATGTCAAAATATCTGTAAGCCCTTTATAACTTTACCTGGAGTCTTGGACTCATTGGGAATCAGGCAACGCACAAAATGAGGGTGAGTGCTCCTCAAGTTGGTCATGAGCTTGCCCAAGTTCTCCTGTTTAATCATGAATTGTTACAGCTTTCTTAGTCACATTCTCTCAGTTGTATATATATTTTTTTTTTTCTGACTTAGAGTCAAGCAAGCTGAGATACAGTCACACAGTGCAACATTATTCACATTTGTCTCAAACAAAGACATACTCTAAACTGAGAAGATACAGTCTGCATGGAACCACCCTTCTTCTTGCCTCCCTTCTTGCCACCACCGGTCTCTAAGTAAATGAAAAGGCAAAGGAAGACACAATGTAATAACTAGAAGAAAGTGCAACATTAAATCAATGTTTGGTTAATTAAATTAATTAATTAACTAAATAATTTAATTAACATTTCAGTTTTTCATTACCCTCAACAACAGGTGGGTAGATAGTAGCCAGCAGTTTGACAGAAGACTTCTGGTAAAGCTGCAGAACAGACTCATTCAGTGGATCCTTGTTCTTGTCCAACCAGCCAGTAACGTTGTAGTCCACAGTTCCAGCGTAGTGGACCAGGGAGAAGTGGGCCTCAGGCTTGCCTTTGACAGGCTTTGGTTTCTGGAAAGCATTGCACTTGCCAAGATGCTGATCATACAGCTTGTTCTTGAAGGAAGTGTCTGAAGCCTTGGGGAACATGCACTCCTCTTCAAGGATAGAGAAGATACCCATGGGCTGTTTATAAAATAATATTTATTATTAAAAATTATACTTTTGAAAATGGAAAATGGAAATTAAGTTCATAAACCATTAAAAACCTTCTCAATGAGCTCAATGCAAGCAGCTAAGTCCATGCCGAAGTCAATGAACTCCCAAATAATGCCCTCCTTCTTGTATTCCTCTTGTTCCAGCACAAACATGGTGTGGTTGAAAAACTGTTGCAGTTTCTCGTTAGTGAAGTTGATGCACAGCTGCTCCATGCTGTTGTACTGCAGAAAGGAACAGGACCATTTACTGACTGCTGAATGTAACTCAATTTCCCATAAAGAGAGATAAACATAAAATATTATTACATCAAAGATCTCAAAGCCAGCAATATCCAGCACACCAATGTAGAAATTTCTTTGTTGTTTTGTGTCCAACATCTGGTTGATACGAACGACCATCCACAAGAACATCCTCTCATAGATAGATTTGCACAAGGCGCTCACAGAGTTGTAAACCTGTAAGTAGAATAGAGGGGATATTTTATTAAAAACTTTTTGATTTTGCAATAATTAGTCAGATTCAATCATGATTTTCAGGCTGAACACAAGGACATGCTGGAAATATGTTACTACATACCTGTGGCACAGTCTGACCTTTGGTCACAAACTCATTTCCAACCTTGACTCTGGGGTAGCACAAAGCCTTCAGCATATCAGCAGAGTTCAAACCCAGAAGGTAGGCAATTTTGTCAGCCTCTGCAATTTGAATGGGTACAAAACATCCATACATTTCTTGCCTTGAAAACATTTTGTTTTTCCTTCGTGAAAATAGAAAGAATCAGTGCTTTTGATTCTCTCAATTAAAGCACTGCATGTGATCACACATATTATTACTATTTAGTCTCACCTTCTGTGCCATCAGGCTCAGCCTGCTCCTCACGCTGCTTCTGCTTGAACTTCATGTTACCATGATGGAGCACAGCTCCAGTGAACTTGTAGATGCACATCTTCTCCTCAGCAGTGAAGCCCAGAATGTCAATAGCAGTCTGGAAATTTCAGAGAAGAATGAACTCTATGATCAGCCATATTTATATAGAATACATTAATAAAACAAAAACAGCATTGACTCACATCAGTAGCAACCAGCTCCTCTTTATCATCAATGCTTGCCACTGTGATCTGACCCATACTGCACATGGGGAAGTCATATGGGTTGGTGGTGATGAGCGTCATTTCTGTAAAATAAACATAAGAGCATTTATGAAAGAGTATTAGCTGGTATTGTCTGAGCATTTACAATATTATCTGGCATCAAAACATAGAATTAAATATGTGCACCTACCAATCAGCTCAGGCTTATGGTTGGTCATCATCTGGTAAAAGATGTGGTAGCCTCTCTCATCTGAAAGCTGGAATGTCACTCTAGACTTCTCCAGCAGATCTGTTGAGATAATGTACTTGAGTCACAATCATCTGAAGAGTGACAGACAAAGACAAATGTAGGATGCATAAATTAAATTAAATCATGTCCACCTACATGTCTCAATGTCAGCACTGGCCAGTTTTCCTGATGTGCCAAAGTGAATTCTGATGAATTTACCCTGTTTTAAACAAAATAAGATGACATGAATAATAGTAATGATAATAGTTTTATAGAAATCTTTGTATAGAAAAATCCAACACAACTAATGAAATGTACTGTAAATAAAATGGGTGAACTTACAAAACGAGAGGAGTTGTCATTTCTCACAGTCTTGGCATTACCATAAGCCTCAAGCAGAGGGTTGGCAGCAATGATCTGATCCTCAAGAGAGCCCTGCGTTGGTTAAAGGGTGTATTATTATTATTATTATTATTATCTAAGTATACATATATTTTTACATAGTCTCATACCTTAATTTTGCTGGACTGCTCTTTCTTCTTGTCACCATGAACTGCAACTGTGGCAAAGTACTGGATGACACGTTTCGTGTTCACAGTCTTTCCAGCACCGGATTCTCCACTGGTATATTAAAGATGAGAAGACAAACATTAATAAAATATATACACTTTTCAGAAGACAGAACTATACGGTATATTTATATTCTATTTTGTATATATCTCCATATATTTATATTTGCCATATCTCTACTTTATACTTGCATCTGTTGCCATAGTCAATTAAATGAAAATACTTACGTAATCAGGACAGACTGGTTTTCTCTATCTGTTGATTACAATGTGAACAATTTCTGGTAAATCTTTATTTTATGTACAGCAACATTTAATTAAATCTATAGAATTAACTTCCGTAAGGTCTTACCAGTCTGCATGAACTGATAGGCGTTGTCAGAGACAGAGAATATGTGGGGTGGGGCTTCCATACGCTTTTTGCCTCTGTAGGCAGATACCACTTCTGCATCATACACTGGGAGCCACTTGTAGGGGTTCACAGTAGCGCAGAACAGCCCAGAGTAGGTCTGAAATGAGCAGAGAAGTGGTCAGATTGCAAAAATACAGACAAAATTAACTTAAATACGGTTTCATTTTGCTTCAGAACTTACGTAGATCATCCATGCAGCATAACGCTCTTTGAGGTTATACAGCACAGAGGGTTCATTGAGATGGGTCATCATGGCCATGTCCTCAATCTTGTCATACTTGGGAGGATTCATTGGATGGACGTCATCCTCCTTAGCAACTACCTCCTATTAATTTGATCCATTAAATATAGCAGAAAATAAATTAAATATGTAATAAATGTATGTACAGGGTATCTAGTCTAAATGTTGAAAATTCACCTGCTTAGTGTCAATCACAACAACAGTGACTTTGCCACCTTCTTTGCTCTTGATTGTTCCCTTGACGTACAGCTCTTTAGGATCAACCACATAGCAGGCAGTCTTGGCATCAAATGGTTTGCTCTGAGCCTCGATTCTCTCCTTCTCAGGCTTACGGAGGTAAATGGCAGCCTTGCCATAAAGGGCCATCTCTGCGTCCGTACTCATGGTGGCGGTTTACTAAATTTTAGAGGAAAAAAAGACTATTGGTGATCAAGTATACACGTAAAGAATTCACAGAGGGTCTCATGTAGGTCAGGTCTTTATAGATTTATAGAGTATTAAAAAGTGAAGAAGCCTATTAAAATAATAATAATAAGTGAATACACTAGTCCTTAATTGATGGTGTGCCTGATTAGATCTGCTGCACAAGATGCAATTTGCTGATACAATTTAATACATAAACAAACTGCATAAACACAAATGAAACAGAATTGTTTGTATCTCTTTTATTTATGTGTACCAATGTGTACATACACTATGTGTAAAGTGTGTCCCTAGTCCCACTTAAAATCTGCCCTTGGACATGTGTGAAACCTTTTTAATCTCATTTATCAAAAATAGCAGCACATCTACAATAAGCAGTCTACATGGATTTGACAAAAGACCCGCTTATCAACCAAATTTGTAATGCAGTAACACAATGTATTGCTACCACCTACCTTCCTGCTCCTTGAGACCAGATGAAATTTTCACAGCCCTGCCAAGAAATTCAGTTAAACAAACTATATTTAGACATGTTTAGATGTAAATGTCAATGTAATATCAATGTTTATTTTCCTTTAAAATTATATCTTATTAAAGACTTTATCTTCTGTCATATCAACTGGTTTAGCTCACTCACATAAGTAACAACATCAAATGCAAAGTACTTCAGCTTCTTACCACAAGTTGGAACTCCTCTAGTCTCCTCTGAGACGGTCATGCTCTCGTCCACACTTATATTGAGGTCAGTTTGCACACTAAGCAGAAGCTATATATGGACAAGCTTTGGAGTTTTATTTTATGGTAAGAAGCTACATCTATTCTCAGTCATCAACATATATAACAGCCTTTTACAGTTATAGTTTTCACATACATTTGTCAACACACTACTTCAAAAAGATGTTCACATTTGGATTAAATTACATGATAGATTTAAATATCATAGTTATCTTTCATAGGAATTATCATATAATAGTTTTACATTTACAAATTTTTATATATCTGTTTACATATTTACATTTATACTCTTTCATTTTAAATGGACTTACAAGAAAAATAATTTCCTTTCTGCATAGGCATAGGACTGTGATTGATTTTAATGATCTTTGGGAAATTATTTAATTATTTATTTGGGAATTATTTTGTTGCAGTTTAAATTGTAATACTATCAAAACATATAAATGACACATTTGAGATCTCATTTTTTTGTAACTCAAGAACACCTAATATGACAGATGTACAAGCCTGTATAAATAAAGATTGACCCAATCTCTCTCATAAAAAATATATATATATATATCATGATAGTTCACTGCCAGTGTATGGGTAGTGATGCGCGGATGCGGTTATATCCGCGGGTCTTGTGGGTCGGGTAATAAAAAATTGCATTTTGATTATTTGCGGGTGGGTCGCAGGTGGATACGATTAATCATGCAAATATTAACTACATGTGGAGGTATGCAAGGACCTTTATTTTGAAGGGGTAAAAAAAAGGGAAGTGAGCGAGACGAGCGCAAGGAAATGAAGAGGAAAAAAGTTAGTTTTCTGTTCACTTCTTTGACTATATGTGAACAGCATTAGACAAGCGTCGAGGTGAGCTGCCAGAAGCTGAACCGAGCTTGTGCTGTCGTGAGTTCTGACTGAGCCTGATCGCCGAGAAACTGAACTGCGTGTCTGTGGTGTACCAGGAGGGGCATTGCTCATCGTTCTAGCTGAGAGTTGGCACGAGTGTTCGTCTTCTACGGAAGGGAGCCGAGATACTGCGAGTTTTCTTCACTGCTGTTTAACCACAGTTGATATTCTGAAGAAATACACGGACGTTATTTGTTGCTTTTGAAGCAAAGCAGCTTGGATCGAGTGATTTTGCTACTATTGTTCGAGTAAAAATCCTCGTGTGTCGTTTTGATGCAATAGTGGCGCCGTGTGGACACAAACGGCATTGTAAACTCATTGACGCACTTCTTTTGACAATATTTTTCCCTGTTTTTCATAGTTTATTTTTGGACATTTTGCAGTATTTTCACTTAGAGACTTTAAAATTATTTTTGGATGGACTTGAGAGCTGATAACTGAGTTTGCTTGAGTGAATGAATCCGAATTACTGTGTTGTTTTTTTTAAGGGACTGTCTCGTCAACAGGTGTTGTGCCGAGATCGGTGACTTATCGAAAGTTTTGACCAGGGGTCGCTCATCAGCAAATGTTCGCACGGGAGCGCGCACACTAGATCAGACGCGTCACGGGAGACGAGCGGTGCTGTAAAACAGTTGAAACTTGTGTTCTGATTATGGTCTTGAACATTTTATATAATCCTGATAAGAGTGTGGTTATGATTTGCAGAACTAAGGAGGATAAAAGTATACATTTTCCAGTTTTTAAGTTGTCTAAGAAGAGTCTCACTGTGTGTGCGAAAGTAAAATACCTTGGACATATTATCACTGAACGCATGACAGATGATGAGGATATTGAAAGGGAACGGCGTATGCAGTGGTGTAGTGGTGCCCGGAGAAGTGGGTATACTCTTAATTTATGCCCCTAATTTTTTTTTTTTAAAAGGCCCAGCAAAGGATGAACGACCTGTGTCAAACAGTGACATGTAAACTAGTCTTGCATATTTAGTTCACTATTGTAATATTTGCACACTGTCACTTCTGCTGCTTGAGTAAGGATCATTATTAAAATAATATTATCCACAGAAGAGGTGCAGATTTTGCAATAAATAAAATAAATAAATACATATAAATAGACTGCAGCAACTGACATTTTGTCAGAACCTCTAGTAAACTACATGCTATTTTGTTTAGTTGTCTATTCAGAATTGTGATCTCTATTTGAAACAAACAAAACATCGTGATTCTCAATCAGTTCAGAAGTGAGGGGGACAGAAATGTCAAATATAATAACTTTGTCTAATTGACAGGTTTTATTACTATTTATTAATTATTACCTCTTGCTTTTAATTGGCTGAGAAATCAAATACACTGCGACAATAACCAATAATTTATCATATTTTTCCTGTATTTTCCTAATGACAATTTTATGATTTGTTTAGCCTATATAGGCTACTACATTTTTTTCCCCCCATTTTTATCACAGAATAAGGCAGAATATATATTTTATAGCCTAGTAGCCTATCTATTGCCAAGTGTAATAAATGCTATCAATTAGCACTGCATTATTCAGAATCAGATGCTTTTTTATTACCTGGAGATGACTTGAAAAACACACATAAACCATATATTGTCACAATCATGCGTTTACTGTCTTCACTATTCTTTTTTTATTCAGTTTAGCTAGCTTTGGCTACAGCAATAGCTGGATTCTTGCACGTCGTGTCTCGTAAGTTAGTACTTCTATGAGGCCGACTTTCTGCGCGAGAGGCCATCCGGCTTCGAGTAGCCTATTGATAGTTTTCAGTCACGTGACCGGCTCGAAGACCTGGAGGGCAAAACATCCATAGAATTGCAGCACAAGCGTGTCAATTTTCCCAGCCGCAAATATTTAGATCACCTCTCAAAAGAATAAAACAAATGTATTTCTAAACAAAATGCAAGTTGCAATCCATATTAAGCACCCGCGGCAATATTTCAATCATAAACAGTTCAACAAACGTTGTAAAAACACTTAAAAGTGCCTTAATATATTTAAAACAGTAATATTAAAAGATCAAATTCAGTAATCACCACATTAATGATGCATAGTTTACACAGACAAGCAGATGAGGCCGGGAAAGGAACGCAGTCCTATCCAGTTCAGTGTTTTCCTTCTAATGGGTTTCAATGGGAAGCCATTTAATGTGAAACTTTGCACTTTGTGTTTATATTCTGGCTTCATCTTCTTGCCTGTACAAAATATACATCATCAATAAGGTGTCCACTGAATCTCGCCTTTTAATATATGCGTTTTACTACATTATTACTATTACTTACAAACTGCATAAAAATAGCTGGCGGTCAGTGGAGCAAAGCTTCGTTTTGCTCTCCAGGGGGGCGTTCCTATACGAGTGAGACGTCACGTGAAAACTATCAATAAAAGAAACATACTCTGCATGAGAGTGTTTACGTCTCGTTCCTGACCGCATTACTGTCTTTCCTGGATGTTTTTAGAGAATATTTGCATTTATTCACATGCGATTGGATTAGTTACTCATATGCTGGACTGTCGTGATTTGCCTAATGCAGGATGCGCATCAGAGGGGATTTAGAAGTGGGTATACGGAATGCCGACTGATAAAGAAGTGGGTATACGCCGTATACCTGCGTATACCCTCCACTACACCACTGGGCGTATGATGTATATGCAGGCAAATATACTTTTACGTAAGTTTAGTTTCTGTTCAGATGAGGTGAAGGTGTCACTTTTGAAAGCATATTGTACAACACTTTATACTGCCCATTTGTTGTGTAACTACAGAGCATCTAGTTTACAGAAGCTGCAAGTAGCTTATAATGATGCAATGAGAATCTTACTAAGGAGACCTAGATGGCATAGTGCAAGTGAAATGTTTGTGAATGTAAGAGTAATCACTTTTAAAGCACTGTTACGAAATCTTATGCATAGATTTATCTTTCGGCTTAATGTTTCTAAAATGAAATTATTGCGGGTTTATCAAATATAAGGGTTAGTACTACCCGGTATCAGTCAAAGCTGTGGAGACACCAGTACTGCTGTATTTTGTAACTCTTTATGGTTGCGATGGATCCTATGGGTTGTTGATCCTATATATGTTGTTTATTGTCTTTTTTTAAATCTGGACCTTGCGTCTGTAATAAAAGTTTGATTGATTGATAGGTTCACTGAATCTGACAAGTATCAAATCTGACAAATATCTGACCAGCTATCAAAATGTTACCACTCTTTATTTCATAATAACTGACTAAAATGTTTAATAAAGTGACTCGTGATGTGTGAGCTCCTCTTCTTTCTATTTTACATAAAGCGTATTGATTAGATACTGAAACAGTAGGAGCTGACAGGTTAAATTTAAAGCTACTGAAATATTACCCCTCTTTATTTAATGCATGTCACTATAATGCTTAATAAAGTCACTTATGTAATGTATCAGCTCCTCTTATTTTTCTCATTTAAACAACAGTTGTTTGATATATAGGCTACCTTATTTGGCTAAATAATTTACAAAAAGCAATAAGAATACATTAAGCTTTTTGTTACACATTTCAGTGTCTGCACTTCATTAAAAAAATGTAATATGTTAACATGTGAAGGTATTATGTGGCATCAAGAGAAGAAGCAGAACTGAAATTAAAACATTTATATGTCTGTTTTGTAGCTAACAGATTTTTTTCAAACTGATTTTTTGTACACATTCAATGTGAAAAATGCAGATTGAGATGGAATTCTTTTGACCAACATGCATTTATCTTGTTACCGTTCACCCAATCCATTTGGTGGTTTTTAAGAAAGTGCAATGTAAACGTAGACCTTTCAAATTGTATGTAGTTTATCGAGATTAAATTAGTATCTGATTGTGAAATAGTGTTGTAAACTTTTGTTTGTAAAAAAAAATTAAATCAACAAAATAAATGAATAAACGATAAAAATCATTTGGGACAGTGAACATTTAACATACATGTATATAATTACAACCCCAAATCAGAAAAAGTTGGGACAGTATGGAAAACGCAAATAAAAAAAGAAAGTAGTGATTTCTAAATTTACTTTGACTTGTATTTCATTGCAGACAATGTGAACACAAAATATTTCATGTTTTGTCTGGTCAACTTCATGTCATTTGTAAATATACATTCTTTCCTGTCATTCAGACCTGCAACACATTCCAAAAAAAGTTGGGACAGGAGCAATTTAGAGGTAGTAATGAGGTAAATTGGTTAAATGATGTGATTTGAAACAGTTGATGTCAACAGGTGATTGTAATTATGATTTGGTACAAAAGCAGCATCCAAGAAAGGTCTAGTCCTTTAGGAGCAAAGATGGGCCGAGGATTGCCAGTTTGCCAACAAATACGTGAGAAAATTATTGAAATGTTTAAAAACAATGTTCCTCAAAGAAAGATAGGAAGAGATTTGGATATTTCACCTTCAACAGTGCATAACATAATTAAAAGATTCAAGGAATCTGGAGGAATTTCAGTGCGTAAAGGACAAGGGTGCAAGCCTAAGCTGAACAACCGTGATCTCCGATCCCTCAGGCGGCACTGCATCAAGAATCGTCATTCATCTATAAGCGATATCACCACATGGGCTCAGGACTACTTTGGCAAACCTTTGTCAAGTACCACAATACGTAGTTACATCCACAAATGCCAGTTAAAACTGTACAGTGCCAAAAGGAAGCCCTATGTTAACAGTGTCCAGAAGCGCCATTGACTTCTCTGGGCTCGGAGGCATCTGGGATGGACCATCACACAGTGGAAACGTGTACTGTGGTCAGATGAATCAGTATTTCAGGTATTTTTTGGGAGGAATGGACGCCGTGTGCTCCGGACCAAAGAAGAAAAGGATCATCCAGATTGTTACCAGCAACAAGTCCAAAAGCCAGGGTCTGTCATGGTATGGGGTTGTGTCAGTGCCCTTGGCAAAGGTAACTTGCACTTCTGTGATGGCACCATTAATGCTGAAAAGTACATAGAGATTTTGGAGCACAATATGCTGCCTTCAAGAAGACATCTTTTCCAGGGACGTCCATGCATATTTCAACAAGACAATGCAAAACCACATTCTGCACACATTACAAAGTCCTGGCTGCGGAGGAAGAGGGTACGGGTACTTGACTGGCCTGCCTGCAGTCCCGACCTGTCTCCAATAGAGAATGTGTGGCGCATTTTGAAGCGCAAAATGCGACAACGAAGACCCCGTACTGTTGCCCACCTTAAGACTTGTTTGCAGGAAGACTGGGACAAAATTACACCTGAAACACGTCATCACTTGGCGTCTTCAGTCCCTAAACGTCTTTTAAGTGTTGTGAAAAGTAATGGCAACATTACAAAGTGGTAAATGCTTTACTGTCCCAACTTTTTTTTGGAATGTGTTGCAGGTCTGAATGACAGGAAAGGATGTATATTTACAAATGACATGAAGTTGACCAGATAAAACATGAAATATTTTGTGTTCATATTGTCTGCAATGAAATACAAGTCAAAGTAAATTTAGAAATCACTACTTTCTTTTTTTTATATGCGTTTTCCATACTGTCCCATCTTTTTCTGATTTGGGGTTGTATATTATACTATGTATGCTATTCCTATTTATTTTGTAAAAAGGTTGATCTGTGAGCTGATATGACAGCATTTTACGTTATTTACAGGTACATGTACACTTATTTAGGGTATTTATTCATACCCTTTTTATCCCACTTTTTTCAGACTATATTATAACATTTGAACCCAATCATAACTTATCTCTAACTTGACTTGTGAAATTAAAATTAAAACTTTTCTATTCTAGGAATACAGAAGGCAGAAAAAACTCATGAAGAAATCTCTGTAAAATGTAATTTTAATGGTTACAAATTCTTAGTAATATGCTAACATAAGTGTAAAATAAAAATGGTATGATCAATAAGTCATGAAAACATGTTTTTACATTACTTTAAGGACAAAAGCTTAGGCCGCGCCACAGGGTCCTATTGTGCACTACCCCACCTCCTCAAAAAAAAAAAAACATTTTTCTGAAGGCCATAATGACTATGTTATATTAAAATGTTAATGTTGAAAAATTTGGGATGCACTAGGCTACTTGTTTCAGCCGCATATATGCCCATTGAAAATGAACGCATTTTAGTACAATGCAAATACATTAAAAAAACATATGTGTATTACTGAGCATTAACGTGTTTCATGGAGCGGAAGATGATCCTGGCTACCAACCTCCATGCTGGTGCTTGGTTGGGACATTTCGCTCGAGTTCTCTTATTGAGTCTCTGCCACGGACATCTTCGTACTTGGCTACATACGTCTGCTATGTCCAGTGTTGGGGGTAACGGGTTACAACGTTAGTATAGCCTACTTATCACAACATTGTCAATCGCGTTGTCAATCGCAAACGCTAATTTATTCAAACGTCTCTCTACCGAACTACTGTAGCTTAATTTGCGGAGGATGAAGAGAAAGCACCCGTTTGATAAATGAGCCAGTATTGGAGAAATAATAACTTTTAAGAAATAATCTTTATTGAGCAACGACCCCAACACTGGCTATGTCCTTGCTGGAGTGTGACGTGATTTATGTCATGTGCAGGTGCGATGGATCGCATACAAACCAATAGGGTGTCGGAATGGTATATGTTTTACATCTCATCCAACCACAATCAAATTCACTCTATCCGGATGGCGTGATTTATCTGGATAGGTTTTTTTTTTTTTCTGAACGATGACAAGCCGGAATGAAAACAAGCCGAAATGAAATAGGAGTAACGAGGCTATTTTTAAAATGTAAGGAGTATAAAGTACAGATAATTGCGTGAAAATTTAAGGAGTAGAAGTAAAAAGTCGGCTGAAAAATAATTACTCCAGTAAAGTATAGATACCCAAAATTTCTACTTAAGTAAGGTAACGAAGTATTTGTACTTTGTTACTTGACACCTCTGCCAAATATACACACTACACACTGACTAAAATTAAAAAAGTGAAAAAGCATAATAGGACCCCTTTAAGCTTTAATTCAAGGTTTTTGCATCCTCTTCTATGCCATCGTATGCTGGGGGAACTGTAGGAAGAGGGATGCCACACGTCTGGATAAGTTGGTGAGAAAGGCTGGTTGGGTGGTGGGTGGGGAACTAGACTCATTAACATCGGTAGCTGAGAGGAGAATTCTTAGCAAGTTTTTGTCCATCTTGGACAATGTCCATCATCCGCTGCATAGTACCATCTCTAGGCAAAAGAGCACATTCAGTGACAGAATGCTGTCTGTGTCTTGTTCTACAGAGAGACTGAGAATGTCGTTCCCTTGGGCGATACGGCTGTTTAACTCTTCCCTTTGAGCAGGACTGAAATTGGACTGTTTTTTGTGGGTTTTTTTGTGGGTGTCTGTTTACTTAATGTCACTACTGGATTTTTGAATTTTCCTCTGGGATTAATAAAGTATATATCTATCTATATATCTATTTAAGGGGTTGAACAAATATATAACATAAAAAGCTTAGGAATTACAACCATTTTTATACACAGCGCCCCACCCCCATTTTTAGGGGCTCAAATGTAATTGGACAAATAAATATAATCATAAATAAATAGTTCATTTTTAATATTTTGTTGAGAATCCTTTGCAGGCAATGACTGCCTTAAGTCTGGAACTGGAAGACTGGGTTTCCTCCTTTGTGATGCTTTGCCAGGCCTTTGCTCCAGCTGACTTCAGTTGTTGTTTGTTTGTGGGTCTTTCTGCCTTTAGTTTTGTCTTCAGCTAATGAAATGCATGCTCAATCGGGTTGAAATCAGGAGATTGGCTTGGCCATTGCAGAATAATCCACTTTTTTACCTTCAAAAACTCGTGGGTTGCTTTTGCTGTACGTTTTGGGTCCTTCAGAATTCTTCCAGCTGTTGCTGTGAACCCACATCATGCAGTCAAAGGAGCACTCCATGCAAGTGAAACAGACTATTGTTAGGCTTCAAAAACAAAACAAATCCATTAGAGAGAGCAGGAACATTCGGAGTGGCCAAATCAACAGTTTGGTACATGCTGTTGTCCTCTGTGGATGTCCATGCCTTTTATGTTGCTGAGCTCACCAGTGCATTCTTTTTTTTCTCAGAATGTACCAAACTGTTGATTTGGCCACTCCGAATGTTCCTGCTATCTCTCTAATGGATTTGTTTTGTTTTTGAAGCCTAACAATAGTCTGTTTCACTTGCATGGAGTGCTCCTTTGACTGCATGATGTGGGTTCACAGCAACAGCTAGAAGAATTCTGAAGTGTATAGGGATATACTGTCTGCCCAGATGGCACACTTAGAATCAACTCCAGCATTTTCACCTGCTTAATTGATGTAGAAATAATGAAGGAATAGCCCACAACCGTCCTAGAAATAGCTATTGAGTCAATTGTCCAATTACTTATGGTCCCTTGAAAAAGGGGGAAGGTACATATTAAAGAGCTGAAATTCCCAACCTAGGCTCATTGGAAATACGTGTCTCTACATACATTTCTGCAAAACTGAAAAAATGTACCTATATGTACGATTCACTGCAGTTTCCAGTTGAAATCAACACCAGAGGCAGTAAAACTCTGACAACTTTTATTCCTTTTCACACGAAGTATGACTTACAGGAACAGTTTTGATTATTTTCTCACAGTTACTTGCAGAATGGTATGTTATGACTTCTAAACAATTTTAACATCCTGCACGATTTGAAAACTGATACTTTTGAACGTTGTCGTCACATATACAGGCTACAGCTTCATATGTATGAGTTTACTAACTCAGTAAGTTTACTCGGTAGCTTACTCGCGATACAGCGTTGCACTTAGGTGAAGAAAAGCTCCGGTACGAATCCCGTCAAACTACAGTTCAACAAAACAGCTCAAATCTGCATAAGGAAGTTAACATAGCATGGCTGCATCAGCGAATACGTTTTTATATTACTTTTGCATTTGTTAACACTTTCGGGTAGGTTTAGGTTTGGTGTAGGGGATACTTCCAACTTCATAGAGCTTAATCTTTAGCGACACTCACCGGATATTTGAATTATGAATGGCGGCAAAACGTACCTCAAGCAGCATAATAAAAACACTGCAATACGTGCCTGTGCCAACGTAATAAAAACGTGTCACGGTCACGTATTAAATGTGTGTTTTAGCGCCACTCTCTGGACATTTCACTTTGAATATGTTTTGGTCAACAGCTAAAATAATAAAAAACGTTTGCAGCTGGCTACACGAGGGACGCGTGGGAAGGATGGCGTATCGTGTGTTTAGCGGCTCTTTCCGTGGAGGACATTGAAGATATCTACCTATTCGGAACCATGATAACAGGTCTTTTGCTGATCGGATTAGGCTTTGCCCTGGGTTATCGAAAAATTCAGAAAACGGGAACAGCTGTCCAAAGCCTCACAAGGCTGCCCGTCATGATTGAAGCAGTGGGAAGAGCGGTCAGCATTGAGACTGAAACTATTAACCGCAATATGGATTCTATCATGGAGAAGCTCACTGCTTTGCAAAGGAAAATCGACGGTATCGGAGACCAGAACGGACAAAGAGAGTAGCCGTGGAATTGGAATGCGGTTACTCGCCCCAAGACTAAACAATCGCAATCTTATCTTTTTGGCTTCCCCCGAACCAGCACTGGCCTCGGCCAAGGCCGCTGCTGGAAAATCATCCCTGGAAAGAGCACTGCAGTGTGACGCTCTTGCGTTCCTCCCCAATTCTAAAGACAGCTGCTGATTACACATACACACAAAAACTATTACAGATACAAACACATACACACATTCATTCACCTCCCCAACCCCGATCACTCGCCTACGTCGCTTTGAACCGCCAGCCTGACAAGCGGGTCTGTGACTAGCGCCGGGAAATGGCTGCATGTCTGGATGGCTGATTGCCAGAGCTGGATTACTTCCCCTGTTGCAAAGTCATGTGTCTATGGTGTATTATGTGCTTTTTGTTGCTGAGGTGTTTTTCCTGTTCTCACACTGTACTCCCCAAGGAGCATAGTCTGGGGGTTATTTTTTTTCTCCTTACATTCCTCTTGTTTGCTGTATTTTTCTTCAATTCCCTGTCTTCCTGTCCTGTCTACCCCATTGTCATATATGTATGTTGTGTATGGACAGGTCGATGGCTAATTTCGCTGGTACTTGTGACTAGTGACAATAAAGGGCTACTACTATATATATATATATATATATATATATATATTAGTGCTGTCAATCGATTAATAAAAAATAACTAATTAATCGCACATTTTTCTAAAATTAATCGAGATTAATCCCACCTAACATTAAAGTTTTTAAATATACTTTTATATTGCAATAATTTCACATTCAATGTTCAAATGTACAATGTACAAACAACATAAAGACAGTATATTTTTAATATTTCTTTAATGCATCTTTTTATGATTGAAGGCCAGCATCACTGATATCACTACTACTGATGTCTCTATACAATTGTTTTTCCCCCTTAATATTTAACTATTGACTGTAGCCATTCAGCTTTACAGTATAATTGACAGCTATCAATTTTAACATTTATTAGACTTAACTATTAATTTAAGTGAACTTAAAACAATCTTCACATGAACCCATTATAATAAATGACATATTTAGCTACCTGTGCCCTTCAGCAGAAATATACAGAAAATGAATAGTTACCAAACACTAAATTCTAAATTAAATATAGATGAACCCCTTAAAGCAATAAAAGTTAATGATTGTTCTTGGATTAATAGACATCACAGCAGCTGGTTATTATTATTTGCCTGCTATTGCTTTAAAAGCTGCTGCTGCTTTCTGACCCTCTTCAGGTCTTATAGTCTCTTCTAATGAGCGGACGAGTTGAATCGGGTGTGTTAGATGAGGGAGACAGGGCTCAGGAAAGTTTTGAAAACCATTTCAGAGACATGTTCTTAAATGTGACGCATATCGTATTGCATGCATGCACACAGTTTTAAGGCAGCATCGCCTTTTTGGTAACTTCATGCCTTAACTGACAGCATAACTAGGACATTGCATGCACGTAGTTTCTTTTGCTGTTTGATATGCAGTGGCAGAGCCAGGATGTTTTTATAGGGGTGGCCAGGGAGGGGCCAGCAACCAGTCTGAGGTGGCACAGAAATATTCATTATTTCAATATAAAAATGTGATTGACTATAAAGTATTGGACTGTTTGAGTGCCTAAAACACAACTGAATGCAATTAATTTCTACTAAATTGTAATTGAGATATTTGTGAATTAGATCAAGTAATGCTGAGTGAATATGACAACTTGCGTATTATTCCTCACCTCCAGGTATTTTAATAAAGGGGATCACTATAGCTTTATTTCTCAGTCAGCTTGATTCTGGTTCTCAAAACCCCTAAAAGCTTGTTCTCCATCATTGCATACTCATTGATGAGACATGCAGATAGTGTTAAGAATTGGTTAATAAAAAAAAAAGTAAGAAAAAAAAAAAAGTCCGGAAGTCAACAGCACATAAATGCAAGCAAAATTAGTTATTTTATGCATTTAAATGATTTAATTTTAGTTTGTACTTTACAAATTAAAAAATAAAAACAGCACATATTTTCTAGTATAAGTGCACTGTGTTCACTGTGTTCGCCTTATATTCGCGTAAAGTTGAAGAGTGTGCGCCGTGAGCACAGTGACGGCTGACAGGACAGGAAAGTTTGTTTTGCTGATATATAGCCTAACAGCATCTCATCAGACCGCAGTTCATTTGGTTCCTGTTTCTTTCCACGCTCGTTTGACCTGCGCCTGGCGCTGAGGCGAAGCTGAAGTGCGCGTCTGAAAAGTCTCCCGTTTGATGTGGTCATAAAGAGATACGGTGGTTCCGCGTCTTAATAAATGTATTTCTTGTCAAGAAAAAAAAGGGACCAAAACGGCAGTTTTGAGTGGGGTGGCCAAAGGGGTGGCCAAGCTTAGGTATATACAGTGCCCTCCACTAATATTGGCACCCTTGATAAATGTGAGAAAAGGTGTATGTGAAAATAAATCTGCATTGTTTATCCTTTTTATCTTTCACTCGAAAAATGCACAAAATTCTAACCTATCATTGAAGTAAAACAATTGAACATGGGGAGAAAATCTCATGATGAAATAAATGTTTTTCTCCAATTCATGTTGGCCACAATTATTGGCACCCTTAGAAATTCTTATGAGTAAAATATCTCTGAAGTATATTCCCATTCATATTTAAAAAAATTTAGCACACCAGGGTGACTAGGAACATGAAATTGTCCAGCCATGACTTCCTGTTCCACAGGATTATAAATATGAGGAACACAAAGGTCAAATTCCCTTAATCATCCATCACAAGGAGAAAAAACAAAAAATATATTTCTGATGTGCAGCAAAAGATAATCGAGCTTCACAAATTAGTGAAGTGGTTTTAAGAAAAGAGCTAGAGCAGTGAAAATCCCCATTTCCACCATCAGGGCAATAATTAAGAATTTCCAATCAACATAAAATGTTACGAATCTGTCTGGAAGAGGACGTGTGTCTATATCATCCTAATGCACGGTGAGGAGGAGAGTTTGAGTGGCTAAAGACTCTCCAAGGAACACAGCTGGAGAATTGCAGAAAATAGTTGAGTCTCGGGGGCAGAAAACCAAAAAAAAAATTGTCAAACAGCACCTACATC
Organism: Schizothorax lantsangensis; assembly: GCA_027422415.1. NCBI lineage: Eukaryota > Metazoa > Chordata > Actinopteri > Cypriniformes > Cyprinidae > Schizothorax > Schizothorax lantsangensis. The sequence goes on along the minus strand of CM049842.1, from coordinate 11,991,362 downwards.
ACCACATGTTGTTTGGGAGGGTTTCAAGAAAAATTCTCCTCACTCATCCAAAAACAATCTCCAGCATATTCAGTTATCAGACACGACTGGAACTTCAAATGGGACTGGCTTCTATGGTCAGATGAAACTAAAAAATGAGCTTTTTAGCAGCAAACACTCAAGATGGGTTTGGTGCACACAGGGATAAAAAGTACCCCATGTGTACAATGAAATATACTGCTGTATTTTTTATGTTGTGGGCCTATATTTCTGCTGGAGGTCCTGGACATTGGTTTAGACACATGGCATCATGGATTCTATCAAATACCAACAGATAAAAAAATCAATAAGTGACTGACTCTGTTAGAAATCTTATAATGGGCCATGTTTGGATCTTCCAACCGTACAATAATCCAAATACAAACCTCAAAAACAACACAAAAATGGGTCACTGGGCACAAAACCAAGCTTCTGCTATGACCATTCCAGTCCTCTGACCTGAACCCTGTAGAAAATGAGTGAGGTGAACTGAAGAGAAGAAGTACTAACATGGAGCTGTGAATCTGAAGGATCTGGAGAGATTCTGTATGAAGAAAATGGTCTCTGATCTCTTATCAGGTGTTCTCCAAACTCTTCAGGCATTATAGGAGAAAACTCAGAGCTGTTGTGCTGGGAAAATGACGTTGCAATAATTGGGTGCCAATAATTGTGGCCAACATGAACTAGAGAAAGCATTTATTTCACAATGAGATTTTCTCCCCACTTTCAATTGTTTTACTTCAATGATAGGTTGGAATTTTGTGAATTTTTTGAATGAAAGATAAAAAGGATAAACAATGCAGATTTATTTTCACAGCCGCCTTTGCTCATATTTACCAAGGGTGCCAATATTAGTGGAGGACACTGTATATATATATTCTCTGATTATGTAGTCCGTATAGGTGCATTTCTCTATTAAAGGCACGTCCACTGTGGAGATGGCGAGTCTGAGAAAGCACTAGTTTATTAATAAATAATTAAAATGTCTCCTTTTCCCCCTGATGCATTCATAATCATTACTTTAGCCGTGCTTTGCGGCAAGCTTTATGCGTGCGTTTGACGGATGGTTTAGTAGGTTATTATGCTAATCAATTTAATATAAACGTGCCACTAGTTGACTAGAAAAATCTTTAGTCGGGGGCAGGCCTCCTTGGCACAATGAACCGATCCATTTTTAAAATTAAATGCTGACATTACGTGCCACTGCAATTCACATTGTATTGCATTGCGGTATTTATGCATGTGTAATGACTCAAATGTTTTTATTTTATTTCATTTTTTTATGAGGGTGCTATAATGGGGGTGCTTTGGTTTTTCTTGGGGGTGCTGGAGCACCTGCTAGCCCCTCCCTGAGGCTGCTGTTTTTTTTTTTGTTTTGTTTTTTGCGTGAGGCTGCTGTTGCGATAGCTATGAAGATTGTAAATTTCGTTATCACTGCATTAGTTCACTACCCTTTGCAAAAATGCTCCTCAGTCTCGACCTTAAACAAGCAAAATAATCTGCAAATGGGGTAAGCAAAATAATCTTATTTCAAACCGAAAACAAGATTATTTTGACTTTTGACTTATCTTTTTCTGGAAAAAAAATAATAATATTTGATTTAAAGATTAGATATTTGGACTGGAAACAAGACAAAAAATGTAAGAAAAGCATTTTTTGCAGTGTGTGACATTTTCTCCCTATAAAGCAGTGTGACTTGCCATCGTGTGTGAAATGTGTTACAGCGTTGCTGCAGCTGCAAACTCGCGAGAGTATTCACACCGGAAGCATTTGTAGAGCGTGATGGCCGCAGCGGCTCCAAAGCAAAAAACATTAAATTCTGCCGTGAATCAGCTCTAGAAGTTTGTCATATTTTCTGGCTTTTTTTTTTCAGTACACCATACTTGCACCCAAACCGAATAATTAAAAACACGTTTATATCTTCTGTAGCCTACATATTTTGGATTCTTAATTTACTTTTGACAACAATTCTTGTTAAACACACTAGACATGCATATTCTGTGCATTTTATGCTTGTTCTGTGCGTTTGTAGCAGTTTTTGTGTGAAATCATATTTATTTTGTCCATCAAAAGTGTGCTGTCACTTTATTTGAGCATGAGCAGCGCAGCAAAAATACACTGGGTGCCGAAACGATCGCTGCAGCGCTGCTCACACGACGCAGGTGGGGGGGGGGGTAGTTTGTCACCTTTTTCACTCCTGACGAGTTTGCACCCCTGCTGCTGTTAGGCAAGCATGTGTTGGTCCGTACGGACAACACTGCGGCTGTCTCGTACATCAACAGGCTGGGAGGTATACGATCACGCCGCATGTCACAGCTCACCCGTCATCTCCTCCTCTGGAGTCACATGCAGCTCAAATCGCTGCGCGCTGTCCACATTCCGGGGGAGTTCAATCGTGCAGCCGATGCGCTCTCATGACAGCTCACGTTCCCCGGAGAATGGCGACTCCATCCTGAGACGATCTGGCTGATCTGGAGTAGACCAGGTAGACCTGTTTGCTTCCCGCGAGTCCTCCCACTGTCAGCTGTATTCTCCTTGACCGAGGGTCCCCTCGGCACGGACGCACTGGCACACAGCTGGCCTCGGGCTTTACGCAAGTATGCGTTTCCCCCAGTGAGCCTGCTCACACAGACACTGTGCAAGGTCAGGGAGGACGAGGAGCAGGTCCTGCTGGTCGCGCCGTACTGGCCCACCCGGACCTGGTTTTTGAAAGTGTATGTGGCTGCTATCGCGGCCCATCACGATGCAGTGGACGGCCGGTCCCTGGGAAAGCATGATATCATCGTGAGGTTCCTGAGGGGTGCCAGGAGGTTGAATCCCCCTAGGTCACACCTGATACCCCCCTGGGACCTCTCTATCGTCCTGCCTGGACTTCAGAGTGGTCCCTTTGAGCCGCTGGACTCAGTCGAGCTGAAATTCCTGTCGGCTGAGACAGCGCTCGGGTCGGGGACCTCCAAGCATTTTCGGTGAGCGAAGAGTGCCTTGTGTTCGGGCCTGCCTACTCTCACGTTGTCCTGAGACCCCGGCCTGGATACGTGCCCAAGGTTCCCACCACGCCCTTCTGCGATCAGGTGGTGAACCTGCAAGCACTGCCCTTGGAGGAGGCAGATCCAGCCTTGGCGTTGCTGTGTCCCGTAAGAGCATTGTGCATATACGTGGACCGCACCCAGAGCTTCAGAAGCTCGGAGCAGCTCTTTGTCTGCCACGGAGGTCAGCAGAAAGGGAAGGCTGTCTCCATGTAGAGGTTGGCCCACTGGATAGTGGATGCCATCGCCTTGGCGTTCCAGTCTCAAGGCGAGCCGTTCCCCCTGGGGGTGAGGGCTCACTCCACATGGAGTGTTACCTCCTCCTATGCGTTGGCGCACGGCGCCTCTCTGGCAGACATCTGCAGAGCTGCGGGCTGGGCAACACAGAACACCTTCGCGAGATTCTACAGTCTCCGCGTCGAGCCAGTTTCTTCCCGTGTGTTGGGTAACAGGTAATTGGCGGGAAAAGCTGGCCGGTGTTACGCTTGCTGCGCCATTCCCCCTCACCCGGGGATACGAGCGCATTTTTCCTCCTCCAGTTCAGTTCCCCGGACGGTGAACCCTGGTGGAGTTCCTCCAGCACCCCCGGCAGTCAGACTGGGCGGAGCAGTTTGACGCCAGGCCCAGTACTGGTGTTAGATCGCCCGGGTCTCCAGTCAGCCCCTGTACTGGGCTAGGTGTCCGTATGGCTTGATTCCCTTCGGGTAATCCCATATGTGTATTCTTCCACGGTAAGGTTTCCCTCACGGTAAATCCATGTCTTCCCTTTGACAGAGCTCTCTGTCAGGCCCTGCTGGTAGCTCTCCTCCCTACTCCTAGGTAGGATCTGCCCCAAGGTCCAGTCGTATCTAGTACTGCCCCAGGCCTGGGTCAGTCCATATCAGTGTCTCCACATGTTACCTCCCTTCGGGCAGGATGTGGGCTCCGTAGCGCCCTGCTCCGGAAGGCTCGCTTCCCCGTCGTTACTGCCAAGCTGTGGGGAAAGGAACAGCGGCTTGGTTATCTCCAGCAGCGATGTACTCAGTGGTCCCTGCGGGCACCAAGGTTAGCGAATTTGTGCTTGGGCGATGGGAAGGTTTGCATGGCATTTGTCTGTCACGCGCTCGCTTGTCAGCATCTGCATGCCACAAGGTTGTAACGGGGTTCAGGTTGTGGTGCTTTCCATAGGACCCCTATGTCGTCACGACATAACTCGTAGTGACCGACAGATAGGGAACGTCTCGGTTACGTACATAACCCTCGTTCCCTGATGGAGGGAACGGAGACGTTATGTCCCCATGCCACAATCTTGAACCATCGCCGGTTGCCTGGGACTCGTTCTCGGCTCCTAAGTGGAAAACCTGATGAGTGGATGCACCTGTTGCCCCTTTATACCCGTATGCACGGGGAGTGGCTTAGGTATGCAAAATCCACTAGCCAATATTCATTGGCGTTTTCTCTTAAAGTCAGAGATGATTGTTACTTCCAAGTAAATCCCCTATGTCATCACAACATAACGTCTCCGTTCCCTCCATCAGGGAACGAGGGTTACGTATGTAACCGAGACGATTTTTAACACAGGTGTTTACTGATGATGTTAGTGCAAATTCAAATGCTACAGTAAAATAACATTCTAAAGATTATTGAGCTTTCAACTGTTTGGGTTCATACACGGTTAACATAATTTATTAAGTCTAGATCAGAAGATCTTAACTGGCCTGCTCAAAGCCATTTGGGTTGACTGGGTAACTGTCACCATCCCGTATACGGGACGCCTAAGTTTACTTCAATATATTAATATTCAATAATTAAATCCTAATGTAATCATGACAAACTATGTATCATTGGAAAGGTCTAAGACTCCTAAATACAAACCCGATTCCAAAAAAGTTGGGTCACTGTACAAATTGTGAATAAAAACAGAATGCAATGATGTGGAAGTTTCAAATTTCAATATTTTATTCAGAATACAACATAGATGACATATCAAATGTTTAAACAGAGAAAATGTATCATTTTAAGGGAAAAATAAGTTGATTTTAAATTTCATGGCATCAACACATCTCAAAAAAGTTGGGACAAGGCCATGTTTACCACTGTGTGGCATCCCCTCTTCTTTTTATAACAGTCTGCAAACGTCTGGGGACTGAGGAGACAAGTTGCTCAAGTTTAGGAATAGGAATGTTGTCCCATTCTTGTCTAATACAGGCTTCTAGTTGCTCAACTGTCTTAGGTCTTCTTTGTCACATCTTCCTCTTTATGATGCGCCAAATGTTTTCTATGGGTGAAAGATCTGGACTGCAGGCTGGCCATTTCAGTACCCGGATCCTTCTTCTACGCAGCCATGATGTTGTAATTGATGCAGTATGTGGTCTGGCATTGTCATGTTGGAAAATGCAAGGTCTTCCCTGAAAGAGACGACATCTGGATGGGAGCATATGTTGTTCTAGAACTTGGATATACCTTTCAGCATTGATGGTGCCTTTCCAGATGTGTAAGCTGCCCATGCCACACGCACTCATGCAACCCCATACCATCAGAGATGCAGGCTTCTGAACTGAGCGCTGATAACAACTTGGGTTGTCCTTGTCCTCTTTAGTCCAGATGACATGGCGTCCCAGTTTTCCAAAAAGAACTTCAAATTTTGATTCGTCTGACCACAGAACAGTTTTTCACTTTGCCACAGTCCATTTTAAATGAGCCTTGGCCCAGAGAAAACGCCTGTGCTTCTGGATCATGTTTAGATATGGCTTCTTTTTTTTGACCTATAGAGTTTTAGCCGGCAATGGCGAATGGCACGGTGGATTGTGTTCACCAACAATGTTTTCTGGAAGTATTCCTGAGCCCATGTTGTGATTTCCATTACAGTAGCATTCCTTTATGTGATGCAGTGCCGTCTAAGGGCCCGAAGATCACGGGCATCCAGTATGGTTTTCCGGCCTTGTCCCTTACGCAGAGATTGTTCCAGATTCTCTGAATCTTTGGATGATATTATGCACTGTAGATGATGATAACTTCAAACTCTTTGCAATTTTTCTCTGAGAAACTCCTTTCTGATATTGCTCCACTATTTTTCGCCGCAGCATTGGGGGAATTGGTGATCCTCTTCCCATCTTGACTTCTGAGAGACACTGCCACTCTGAGAGGCTCTTTTTATACCCAATCATGTTGCCAATTGACCTAATAAGTTGCAAATTGGTCCTCCAGCTGTTCCTTATATGTACATTTAACTTTTCCGGCCTCTTATTGCTACCTGTCCCAACTTTTTTGGAATGTGTAGCTCTCATGAAATACAAAATGAGCCAATATTTGGCATGACATTTCAAAATGTCTCACTTTCAACATTTGATATGTTATCTATATTCTATTGTGAATAAAATATAAGTTTATGAGATTTGTAAATTATTGCATTCCTTTTTTATTCACAATTTGTACAGTGTCCCAACTTTTTTGGAATCGGGTTTGTAGATATTTTACCATTTTTTGTTGTTACAAATTAACAATTTACAGTAATAGATACATGTATGACAAGAGTGCACCAAGAGTCTATGATAAATCTACATCATAACAGGAGTTCTGACCTTTGTCACAAAAAGTCTTTATTTCCTTGCCTCACATGTTTAGAAATCATCATACTGCAAGTTATATACCATTTGAAAGATTAAAATCTCAAAATTCATCCTGTGAAAACCATTTTGAAATCAGACATTGCGTTACCATAGAAATGGTACTTCAAAATGTTTTAGTGGTCTCCTCCCCCTTAGCGGGGGTGTCATATTACAAAATGTATTACGGTCTTTTAGAATCCAAACTTTTTATAATCTTGACAAAATACATATCGTTGGAAAGGTCTGAGTCTCAGTATTCCATATTTGGTGATTATTTTGTTATGGATGTAATATTGAGAAAGAAATGAAGAAATTTGTGACAGAAATGCATTAAAAAAATGGAGTTTGGATGGCACCCAGTGGCTGTTTTTGGTATAACGCCTAAACAAAATTGCATATGAACCTACATTTTTTTTATATCAACTTCAAATTTGGAACACAACTCATGTAGACATATGGCTTTAATTTTATAGCAATTTTGGATTTTAACTATTTTTTAAATATTAATTTTATATAAAATAAACGAAAAATAGTATAATACATTTTCTTTACAGTAAATTTAAACTTCTATAACTTTTTAATACTTTAATTTTATTAAATGATTTCTTCTGTAATAATCTGCTAATTGTCTTCTTTAAAAAGAGACCAACCTTAGGTCTGTATTCAAAAGCGTTCATGAATTATAATAATTTAAGTCTGGATAGTGCACTTTCTCGTGAATTTTCAAAAATGGGGATGACAGTTAAGGGGTTAATGCTTTTTGCCATGCTTGAAATCTTTAACAAGAAACAAGAACGTCAGTAAGAGCTTGAGCACCTGCCCCTTTTCCCCTTGATGCCCAAAGTGCCCTTTTGTCAAGGCAATGTTATTTTTATTTTTTTTGTAATTAAACAGCCTTTTGTGAAGGCCTGCCCAGTCTAACTATTAGTAAAATTAATTAATAATAGTTTAGCCGTAAATTAGATTATCCACATGATGACCTTTCACCTGACGATCTCATCCGGGAAAATCCCTCACGTTCAGACACCTTTAGGATGCCTTCAATAACATCCGTGGCTGCCGGTAAGTGGACTTCTAAGCGGAGCGGTGTGCTTGTAAACTTATATTATTGAATTATTATTATTTTACGAGAACGGCGTGAAGAGATCATGCACAGCTGTTGTTTATATTGCTGTGTGTAACCTGTGGAAGCACGGTTAGCAATAATACAAAATAAAATATAAAAGCAACATTTTTGTTCAATGTTTTCCTAATGACAATTTTATGATTGGTTTATAAAGGCTACTACGAACACCCTTTTCCCATTTTTATCACAGAATAAATTCATGAAATATAATTTATAGTTTCTGTACTAAATTATATGTCAATCAGTACTGCATTTTTCATATAGTTTATTTATTTATTACCCGACGATAACTTGGAAAAACACACATAAACCATATATTTTCGCAATCTTTTAGTGTCTTCACGTTTCATCAGTAAAAATGTTCCTGCTTTTTATTCAGCTCAGCTTTCCTGCACTCAAAAGTTTCTGCGCGAGAGCGCCCTCTGGCTTCGAGCATGAATGAAACATGCACTGCACGAGAGTGTTCAGCTCTCCTGATATTGTTCAGTGTTCTCAAAACTTGTCACATTGATTTCTCATACTCAATCAATCACACACATTTAAAACTTTTCAAAATAAATAAAACAGTGAAATATCCCATGGACTTGCTCTGAAGGAGAGGCCAAAGCCAGATCTAATAAAGAGAAAATCATTAAGACTTTGGGGTGGGCTCCTTTGACTCGGGCCAGCAAACACCCAGAATACTGTAACAACTGCATTAGAATATGCTAACCACCATTAAAGATGTAGGCATATAGATTCATATAGCCATATATATATTTTAGTATTATTAATTATCATTTATGAAATATACTGGTGCTTACTCAAAATTTGTGTACACTGTATAATGATGCCTATTATAACATCACTTAGACCTGCATACACTGGCGGGTGACGCTAGGGGGCGATGGTGAGCCGCAGGGAGTTTCACTTATGAATGAAGAAGTCACACTGCCAGTCCTTTCAACACGCAATGAAACTCTTGCTACGTCCCAATTCGCATACTATCCGTCCTAAATAGTATTTGAAAATATAATTAGTATGTCCCAAATCATAGTATGTTTAAAAAAGTATGCCAAAGATTCCCAGATGGTCTACTACTTCCGGTTAGAATTCGAAGTACAGATCGATGCACACTCTGCGTGGACGAGGATTCGATTAGAACTACAAACACGCATAAAAAGTGTTTAAAAACTACAAACATGGCGGATATGCGCGACCAACGGACAGGTAGAGAAAGGGATTTGAGTGATAAATAATCAATGTCTAACCTGATTAAAAAATATTTATTTAATGTTATCCACGTTATATTTCATCTGCAGCAACACTGTGAACTTTTATAATGATACGTTTGGTCATTAACTTTGAAATGCATCATTATGCAACACATGAGGAGAGTTCTCGGCATGAAAGACCCGCGATGTGCCTCTTTATTTCTCTCCAATACGGTAGGAAATCAAATTAAACGAAATGTGGATGATGTTAACTGTGACAAGATGATTGTCAGGACAGTTTGAACAGTTACAGGATGCTCGTAACTAAGCAACAGAACGTCCATTAAAGAAGCAGCTATGACGAAGTAGTATGTCCCAAAGCTTGCCTACTATTCTGCTACATAATCAAAAGTATGTACTTTTTCTTCACAAAAAGAGTACATACTTTTAGGGCATAGTATAAGTAGGCGAATTGGGACGCAGCATCTGTCTAATTTCTTGTTGTGTTTATTAATTTTGCAGGTAAGATGAGTGATGTGGCATCGCAGCTTATGTTTATCAAATGTTTAATAGTGTATTCCATGTGTTTGTTTTATGCATGTGTGTTTGATATCGATAAAATTAACCGCATCGGCGCACCCGCGGCTGGAATGCAGCCAACTCGGCCGCGCTGGAGAAGGCTGCGCGAGGTGTTTCAACATGACAGAATTATTGATGTCGTCAGATTACAATGAGCTCAATGTTAATTGTTGAGAGAGCCGAGTAATATTTGATTAAGTCATTTGTGTCCTGTAATATAAAGTCATCATTTGATGAGTAGTAAGATGCTGGTGAAGAGAGTTGATAGTTTTATAAGAGAGTTTATATTTTTATAATAGAGTTATATAAAGAATACTTAATGTGTTTATACACAGTTTGTGTATGTTTGTTCATACAGCATTATGGTTTGATTACTGTAATGTTGCTGTCAGTGAGTTACAGTCTTTATTTGATGCAGTACTTTGTAATCACTTTTAAAAGTGTATATCAGGAAATTCTGTAATTTGAGTTTATTGAATGAGTTTCACTCATGAATGAAGAAGTCACACTGCCAGTCCTTTCAACACGCAATGAAACTCTGTCTAATTTCTTGTTGTGTTTATTAATTTTGCAGCGTGTGACAGTAATAAAAGACTATAAGTGCCACCAGAAAACTCTGCCTCTTCTGTGTGTGCAACAAAAACACCTTAGCAACTGGACAGTTAAGCTTTGGCAAGCACCCAGAACAATCTAGAATTGTAATGAGTAATGATGTAATGTAAAATTGTAATTGCAATGATGAGCGGAAGATGGCGCCGCGTATGGCTGCTGTGGTGTGGAACGCTCCCGTTCTTTTAATGTTTTTGTTTGTTTGTTCTGTGTTTATTCATTCTATTACTATCAGTTTTACCAGAGACGAACTATTGGACATAAGGCAACACACACCAGACAATTTTTTTCTGTTTTTTGTTTATTCAGACACCTTGTTGGATGTTTTGGTCGGAGGGGCAGCGGTCCTAGTCAAACGCGTGCTCAGACGGAAAAGAGGGAAGCGCGCCGGCGCACTGGTTAAGCTCCGCGAAAGCGGCATCCGAACTGCGCTCCCAAGCATTCATCTCGCGAATCTCTGATCCGAGTTTTCCTCCTTCATTCTCGTGAATGTGCACATGCCTCCGGACGAGTGCGTGAGCGCCGCGATGCAACAGTTGGCCGAACAAATATCTGAAACGGAGCAAAGGTACCCGGACTCTCTTTTAATCATTCTTGGAGATTTTAATAAAGCAAATCCCTCCCGCGAACTGCCAAAATACAGACAGCACGTTACATGTCCCACCAGAGACAGTAATATATTGGATCACTGTTACACAATAATTAAAGATGCATATCACTCTGTCCTTTTCACACTTTTTACTTTCTCTTTTTACACGCATAACGTCTGCACTATTTATATACGACAAAAGAATACTTTTGGACATTGGACACCGCTGCACTAACCTGCTTCAGGACACTTTATCCATGGATCCAGCGTGGCCATTGGAGATACTTCGGAACACCGAGGTTAACAAACTCCTGAATAATCCCAGGAGGCGAAAGAAACACCGCGGGCGACGAGCTGGAATTCGTGACAGACTGAGAAAAAGGGCTCACAGTCCTCCTCTACCGCTAATGTCCAATCCTTGGAAAATAAGATGGACGATCTTAGAGCCAGGATAAGTTTCCAACGGGACATTAGGGACTGTAACATCCTTTGTTTGACTGAAACATGGCTCACTCCCTCTGTCCCGGATACCGCTGCAACACCGTCTGATAACTTTTCTGTTTTACGGATGGACAGAACAGCCGAGGCCGGAAAAACCAAAGGTGGTGGAGTGTGTTTCATGATTAACAAGAAATGGTGTGACCCCAGGAATATCTCCATTCTGTCACGTTCCTGCTCGCCTCATCTGGAACATCTCTCCATTATCTGCCGCCCATTCTATCTGCCCCGAGAGTTCCCAGCGATCATCGCTACTGCCGTTTACATTCCACCGGCAGACACGAGCTTGGCCTTGTCCAAACTACACGATGAGCTCAGCGGCTACATCAACAAACACCCTGACGCTGCCTCTATCATCATGGGGGACTTTAACAAAGCCAACCTCAGGAAGGTCATGCCGAACTTCCATCAGCATGTATCCTGTCCAACTAGAGGACCGAATACACTGGATCATTGCTACACTCAGTTTAAGAATGCCTACAAAGCTCGTTCCCTGCCGGCTTTTGTTAAATCGGACCATGCCGCCATTTTCCTCACACCGGAATATAAACAAAGGATCGTTCAGGAATCCCCGGGGGAGAGGGAAGTGACGCGCTGGTCCTCCCACTCTGAAGCTATGCTACAGGCGTCTCTTGATGACGTCGACGGGGACATGTTCCGGGCGAGTTCAGCTGACGTCAGCGAGTTCACGGATGTAGCATTAAGCTTTGTTAACATGTTAACCGACCAAGCCACTGAAACGGTAACAATAAGGACATTCTCTAATCAGAAACCGTGGGTGGACAGAACAATCCGTGCTGTGGTTAACTAACGCACTGCTGCATACAAGGAAACATAAGCGAGTACAAAGCATCGTGCTATGCTCTCCGACGGGCAGTTAGAGCTGCTAAACTCCGATACAGGGAGAGAATTGAGTCACATTTTCAGCTCAATGACTCTCGACGCATGTGGCAGGGACTGAAGACCATCTGTTCCTCTGGAAATAACTCCTCCGCCGAGGTAAGAGCAGATCCATTGTTGGCCGAAGAGTTAAACACCTTCTACGGCCGCTTCGAATGTAATGGCGGCGCGACTCTACCGATCAGCGCGTCAGGAAGCAGCAGACAGAGCAGCGATGATGATCATGTTATCACCATGTCGGAGGACGAGGTTCGGAGGGAACTAAGGAGAGTGAACGTCAGGAAAGCCGCCGGACCAGATGGGATTACTGACCGCGTTCTGAGATCCTGCGCCGACCAGCTTGCTGGTTTGTTTACTTCCATCTTTAATGAGTCCCTTGCTACCTCTGTGGTTCCCACCTCATTTAAGAAATCTGTCATCATCCCTGTGCCTAAGAACAGTAAACCCTCTTGCCTGAATGACTATTGCCCAGTTGCCCTCACATCAACAGTCATGAAGGTTTTTGAGAGATTTTCACATATGCTCCTCCATCCCTGCTATTTTGGACCCTCTTCAGTTTGCCTATCGCCCAAATAGGTCTACTGATGATGCCATCTCTCAGGTACTGCACTCTTCCCTCACACATATTGACAGCAAAAATGACAACTATGTCAGACTGCTATTCATTGACTATAACTCAGCTTTCAACACTATAGTCCCCACCAAGCTAGCTGTCAAACTCTCAGACCTCGGCCTAAACACTTCACTCTGTGACTGGATTCAAGACTTCCTCACCGGCAGATCACAAGTGGTGAAAATGGGCCAGTTCACCTCCAACTCCATCACCCTGAACGTAGGAGCCCCGCAGGGCTGTGTCCTGAGTCCTCTGCTCTACTCTCTCTACACACACGACTGTGTGTCCTCTCACAGCTCCACTTCTATTGTTAAATTTGCTGATGATACTGTGGTTCTGGGCCTCATTTCCAACAATGATGAGACCGCATACTTGGGTGAGGTAAAGAGACTTACATCATGGTGCCAGGACAACTGTCTCTCTCTGAACGTGAGCAAAACTAAAGAGCTGATTCTAGACTTCAGGAAGAGACAGCAGCGACCCTACACTCCTCTTATGATCAGCGGGACCCCTGTGGAGAGGGTGAGCAGCTTCAAGTACCTCGGTGTAAACATCTCCGAGGACCTGACTTGGACTGCACACATTCAAACACAGGTCAAGAATGCCAGGCAAAGACTGTACCATCTACGACAGCTGAGGAAATTCAGGGTCTCACCAGCAATCCTGAAAACTTTCTATTCAGGGGCCATAGAAAGTGTATTGACTCAGTGCATCTCAGTGTGGTATAGTAACGCCACAAATCAGGACTGCAAAGCTCTGCAAAGAGTTGTGCGCTTAGCTGAGCGCATCTCAGGGTCTGCCCTCCCCTCTCTGCAGGACATCTACCTCAAACGCTGCAAAAGCAGAGCTGCAAAAATAATCAAGGACTCAAATCACCCTGGTAACCGTCTTTTCATCACACTGCCATCTGGCAAGCGCTTCAGGAGCATGATGGCAAAAACTGAGAGACTGAGGAGGAGCTTCTTCCCTCAGGCCATCAGGCTCCTAAACTCAGTCTCATAACATCTACAGGACTCAATTTAATAAACTGTAAAAACATTCATTATTCTCCATCATCCGCATTGCTGCTATGTGTACATACCCGGTACAACCTGTTCGCACATTCCTCTTGCACATCCCTGTTTATATTAATATTTATTAAATCCACAGTAGACTGTATTGCACATTTTATTTCATTGCACATTTTACTCCTTATTTTATTTTTTATCTTATTCTTACCTATATTTATATATATTCTCTTGTGTTATGTTTCATTTTTTATTTTATTTTTTTGCACTGTCCATTGAGCGGACCTGTCCTGACCTACATTTCACTACTGATTATACCCTGTATGATTGTGTATGTGACAAATAATAAAGAACCTTGAACCTATGGGCAGCTCTGGGGCTCTCCGATCACTGTTTGGTTCATCTCATACCGACCTACAGGCAAAAACTTAAATCTTCTAAACCTGTATTAAGAACTGTTAAAAGATGGACTAATGAAGCAGAGCAAGATTTAAAAGCTTGGTTTGACCTCACTTTTTGAAGCTACTGCCTCCGATCTGGACGAGCTCACAGAGACTGTAACTTCATATATCAGTTTCTGTGAGGATATATGGATCCCCACCAGGACATTCTTATCATTCAATAATGATAAACCATGGTTTACTGGAAAACTCAAAAAGCTTTGTCAGGCCAAAGAGGACGCTTACAGAAGTGGGGATAAAATCTTGTATAACCAGGCGAGGAACAGACTAACAAAGGAGATCAGAGTGGCTAAAAATAACTACTCTGAGAAGTTGAAAAAAGAACTTTCAGCAAAAAACGATCCGGCGTCAGTATGGACTGGTCTGAGGAACATCACCATGTACAAGACACCACCCCCACAGTCTGTGGAGAATCGAAAACTGGCTGATGATCTGAATGTGTTTCACTGCCGATTTGAAAAGGCCAGACTGACACCCAGCACCCACTCTGATCTGCACTTCACACATTCACCTTCCCCCCCTGCAACCCCCCTCCCTCCCTCCCTCCCTCCCTCACCATTCTACCCGTGTTTAAAGTCTGTGTAGAGGATGTGAACCGGGTCTTCAGAAAACAGAAATCTAGGAAAGCTTCAGGACCAGACGGTATTTCACCTGCCTGTCTAAAAGTATGTGCTGACCAACTGGCCCCCATCTTTACACATATCTTCAACAGATCTCTGGAGCTGTGTGAAGTTCCCTGCTGCTTCAAACTCTCCACCATCATTCCCGTCCCCAAAAAGCCCAAAATAACTGGATTTAATGACTACAGACCTGTCGCACTCACGTCTGTGGTCATGAATTCACTTAAGAGACTGGTCCTGGCCTACCTGAAGGACATCATTAGACCCTTGCTGGATCATCTTCAGTTTGCCTACAGAGCAAACAGGTCTGTGGATGACGCTGTCAATATGGGACTGCATTACATCCTGCAACACCTCGACAAACCTGGGAATTACGCAAGGATCTTATTTGTGGACTTCAGCTCGGCCTTCAATACCATCATGCCTGACCTTCTCTCAGACAAACTGACACAGCTCTCTGTGCCCACCTCCATCTGTCAGTGGATCACCAGCTTCCTGAAAGACAAGCAGCAGCTAGTGAGGCTGGGCAAACTCACATCCAGATCTCTCACCATCAGCACTGGCGCCCCTCAGGGTTGCGTTCTCTCCCCACTGCTCTTCTCCTTCTACACGAATGACTGCACTTCAAAGGACCCCTCTGTCAAGCTCCTGAAGTTGGCGGATGACACTACAGTCATCGGCCTCATCAAGGACGGTGACGAGTCTGCTTACAGACAGGAGGTTGAGCAGCTGGCTGTCTGGTGTAGTCTTAACAACCTGGAGCTAAACACTCTCAAAACTGTGGAGATGATAGTGGACTTCAGAAGGAACCCCCTGCTCTCCCCCCACTCACCATCACGGACAGCACTGTGGCTGCAGTAGAGTCATTCAGATTCCTGGGAACCACCACCTCTCAGGACCTGAAGTGGGACAATCACATTGACTCTATTGTGAAAAAGGCCCAGCAGAAGCTGTATTTCCTCTGCCAGCTAAGGAAGTTCAACCTGCCTCAGGAGCTGCTGAAACAGTTCTACTCTGACATCATCGAGTCTGTCCTATGTTCATCTATAACTGTTTGGTTTGGTTCAGCTACCAAAACAGACATCAGAAGACTACAACGGACAGTCAGGACTGCTGAGAGGATTATCGGTGCCCCTCTGCCTAGCCTCCAAGAACTTTACACCTCCAGAGTGAGGAAAAGGGCTAAGAAAGTCACTCTAGACCCCTCACACCCAGCTCACTCTCTCTTTGAACTGTTGCCCTCTGGACGGCGCTACAGATCACGGAGCACAAAAACAGCCAGACACAAGAATCTTTTTCCCCCCAGGCCGTATCCCACCTGAATAACACATAACACACCCCAGTACTGTACATCTGTAAATAACTCATCAAACCTTCATCTGTACATAGGACACATGCACATTCACAGTTCTGTCTATGGACATTTTCTTTTCTGTATATTTTTATTTTTTATTACTATTTTTATTCTTAATTATTGTCTATTCTCTTCATTATTAGTGTTCTTTATTACCTTAATTATATGTTGTCTGCACTATGTTTGTACTATCTGTACTGGAAACTCCTAACACCAAGACAAATTCCTTGTGTGTGTGCAAACACACTTGGCAATAAAGCTCTTTCTGATTCTGATTCTTATTCTAATAGTGAGATTTGCAAGGGCATGCAATATGTTCTTTCCAAAATTCTAGTTGTATATTATTTTTTTTCCATTTCCAAATGTATGTAACAGATTTACTTACTTTGAAATGAAATGAAACAATAAAAAAATTAAAAAACAATATTTTCTTTCTGTCAGGCTCCACTTAAAGACATCAATAATACATGGTCACTGTGTATTTAATTAAATCTTTTTTCCTGTGAAATAATAGTTTGAATGTTTCTTTACACAAACACTTTCACATACAGTTCATACTTTTTAAGAAATAATCATTGGTGTAAAAAGTGTGATACACACACACACACACACACACACATTTAGTGAGGGAAAGATATATTTCACACTTTTTACTCTAGTCATTACTTTTATAGAAGTATGTATGTGACTTGCTTGGCATCCTATTTGCACTTTCCTGCAAATGTTGCCAAGTGCCAACTGTGACGACCGCTCTGCTGTGCCCTGCAGCTCAGTCTTGTCTGAGCCAAACATTCTACAGAAACGTGAACTATATATATACTTCCTCACATGTCCGTATCTCTTACAGGGCACGTTACATATGTTTAGGGATGGGTATCGTTTACATTTTATCGATACCGATACTGCTTATCGATACTGGTACTTATCGATACTGTTATCGATACTATTTTTCTTTCACAAAAAGATATGTGAAAAATTGTTGAAAATTTCAAGTTATTTTATTACTGCTGAACTTTAGCAACTGTATTAAAGCTCTTCAGTCAGGAGCAGTGAGTTATTTTTCTCTTTGTGTTTTATTTTATTAACATTAAAGGAATAGTTCACCCATAAATTAAAATTGTGTCATCATTTAAACCTGAATGAGCTTCTTTCTTCTGTTAAACATAAAGGTTATTTTGAAGAATGTGGGAAACCAAACAGTTGCTGGTCCCCAGTGACTTCCATATATATATATATATATGTTTTTTTTTTTTTTTGTCCTACTATCAAAGTCAGTGGGGACCAGCAATAGTTTGGTTTCCCACATTCTTCAAAATATCTTCTTTTGTGTTCAGCACAAGAAAATTAATACAGGTTTGGTACAACATGACAGTGAGTAAATAATGACAGAATTATTATTTTTTGGGTGAACTATGCCTTTAATGACATTCAGCAGCATGTTTATTTCTGTCCCTTTAAGACCTGCACACATCTGTTTCTCTCTCAACCGTTACTTTCACTTTAGACATAACTAACTGTGTTTATATGTAAACCTTGTGTGTTTTTGACAGTATTAGCGCAATCAGACGATAACTAAGTAATCATGTGCTGTTTGATCGGCCTTTTAGTGCATCAGTGTATGCGCTCTGAATAAGCGGATGTCAGTAGAACAGCACGCGAATAAAATGTTTAACCGGCAAGACTGTAAAGCACACGCAAATAATGTACTTTTGTGATTGCGAATAAGTGCAGTGTCTCGTGAGTGTAACTCTACTGCTGAATCAACATTTGATGTGAATGTGTCTCGCACATGTTGACATAGTAAATACAGCGCATTGCTTGAGGTAGATGTTGTTTTGTTAGTAAATGTTTCATTATATAATGTAAACTATAATGTAATTATATATTACTGGTGTTGCCTCCTTTGTTCACTATTAGGCTACACTACTGCATATTGCATCTGACACTGGTGTGGCTTAGTTTTGTAATGTGAGCCCACACTTTCGAAGGTTTCACTCTTGCCGTGAGGACTGATGCAAACACACACACCGGACATATGCGCATGGATATCACGCACGTCGAGCAAACGTCGGCCACATCATTCAGTGAAGGAAAATGACAAGCAGCAGCTTCTAATTCGTCATTAACATTGAAGTATACAGAGATAAAACAATGCAAGTATCGATAACAGTATCATTTGTCCTGAAGCATACCGGTAATCCGGTATTGACCCAATTACGTACTGGTCCAAAAAATACCGGTTCTCGGTACCCATCACTATATATGTTTGTGTGATGCAAGCATCTCAAAAAAAGTCAGAGGGTGGGGTCAAAAGAAAAATATAAGTAAACATATATTTAAGTATCAACCACTATTCTGGGCTGAGTTTCTCAAAAACATTGTGAGCTAAATTGATCGTAGAGACCATTGGTGACAGTGGTTCTTTGAACTAGGCTTACAATGCTTTTGGGAAATTCTTCTATTCTTTATTTCAGGCAAAAAATGGTTAAATACTTCTGAAAGCCATTTTAAGGCATGTTAGTGACTTTTTTTGTAAGGCGCAATAGTGTTAATGACCTGTACATAGATTTGTGTCATATAGAATGCATTCAGGCCTGAATTTCAATGCCCTCAGAGTGTGTTCACACAGTCTACTGTAAAGAACTTTGTATATGAAAGTACTGTCAGTAACGTGGCAAATCTCTCTGGTGAAGTATGCAGTCGACCAGCTTGGCTTCACATACTCTTAAATTTAAAATGCATTAGGATAAAGTTGACAACTTCACACCTGCTGTGTTTTTACTGCTTTGAAATAGCTGTAAATAGTCTGAGATCAGCAGCCCATCAAGGCTTCCCTACAGCAATAATTGATAGCCACAAATCAGCCAACAACTATCAAGCTTCTCATCGCTTACAGTCTTAAATACCCTCGGGGGGATATAGTGTTTTGAGTTCTAAAATAAAAGAAAGAAGAGCATTAAATGTTGTAACATGTTAAATGTCAAAACCCATGGAACAGCAACGATTTGTATTTATCACTTAGAGCTGATAAAAACAAAGCATTCTGCTTTGTAACCATTGCTAACTTTTAAATCAAAGTCAGCTTTTTAAATGATCATCCATAAATTAAATAATTCAGCTGCATAACGTTGCAATAGACAGAATAATCTATTTAGTCTATTTTTTCTTTAAGCTTTAAACGTTTCATTAGTGTTTATCTTACTGTGGTGCATGTTTGCAGGAAAAAGGTCTAAATCTTTCCACAGTCATCCAGGCTTTCCTTTTTTTGACCATGATCCATAAGTTCATGAATTATGATACAGTGCAGTGACCCTAATCAAATGTCTCCTGACCCAACTAGCAGGGAACGTTCTCAGAACTTTGGCTAACATTCCGTACAGGTTTGGTTGATGTTTTAGAGAAAACATTTGAAATGTAATGTTCAAAAAAATGTTTTAAGAATGTTTCTCATTTCAGATAATGTTCCTATAATGTTAAGTGTAAACAAAGCTAGAACATTTTACCTGCAACATTCTAAGGACGTTTTGCGTAACTGTCAAAGCTGCATAATTACTGGTTTTCTGGAGCTCAAGACAGACTTTCAACACACTCTTATGAGGTAAATGATTAATTTCTTAAAATTTCTATAAATTGTACCATTCAAATTGTAACTAGTTTCATGCCAGTCATGTCTTTTTCTCTTTTTAGTTGAACAGAACATGTATGTGACCAGCTAGCTCTGTTGTAAGAGCTATACTGTATGCAAATCGGCCTAACAGAAATGTTGAAATAATTATCCATGATTCAATTTTTTCCTTTTTTAATTACTTTACGCATAAACACCCAGTCATAAATAACAATTATGTTATCCCAAGACCTTATATCAAATTTTCTTTTAACATTAGAAAGGGCTCACATACTGTCCACTTGTTTCTAAATGTTTTACATAAATAACTGGACAAATTATAACTCTAAACTCAGCTGTGTATTTCAGAAGCTGTCACATCCTACCTACCATCATCATCAGCAAAGAGAAACATAAAGATGGACATAAAGTAAAGATATTTAACTTGAACTTGGTCTTCATTAATTCCATATCATGTTCAGTGTCAACTGATATTTATTAATGTTTTCAGCTAATAACAGTTGTTTGAGCACTGTAATTTTTCCTACTTTTCCTTTAAAAAATAAATGTACATAATTGACATGTGCTGTTTGTTTGTTTGTTTATTTATTTAAAAACTAAATAGAAGCCACAAGACGTTATAAAATCAGGTAGATAGAGGGGTGAAAATTAATATTAATAAATAATATATAAAATAATGTTAATACAAATATTCATAATTTAAATATATTTACTAATTTAATTGAATATATTAATTGAAAATAAATTGTAACAACACGTCCTATAAACTTGTCAAAGCACAGTTCTTTATGGAACCTTATTAAAAAAGGGTTCTATTTAGAACCAAAAAGGGTTCTGCTAGTGTTAAAAGTCGAAGAACCCAATTTGGTACAGTTTAGAACATTTTACTGGCAACATTTTGAGGACGTTGTTGAGAAAACGGATTATACAATGTTTGCAATAAAATATTGGCACAATAAGAAAATGTTTTGAGGATATCACTGACGCTTGAGATGACAAAATTTTCTTGAAAAAAAAATCTTTCTTATAATGTGACGTGTTAACAAAGCTAGAACATTACACATGAAACATTTTGAGCATGTTTTGAGGATGTTGTTGAGATAAAAGGTTGTACAATGATCATTTATAAAACACTGGCACAATGTTCCATAATAACAAAGAAGGAACATTATCAAAGCAACATTTGTAAAATGTTTTGAGGACATGAGGACTAAGATGACAAAATGTTTTTAATAAAACATTCCTGTTAAGTGATGTTTTAACAAAAGTAGAGCATTTTGTCTGAAACATTTTGAGGATATTTTAGGGATGTTGAACAGAATGTAGAAAGATATTTTATAAATCATTGGCACAATAACAAAGGAGTAAAAACAACATTCGTAAAATGTTTTGAGGATATTATTGCCTGAGATTACAAAATCTCATGATATGATGTGTTAACAAAAGCTCACACTATTTTGAGGATATTTGGGGAATGTTTAAAAACAATAGAAACCATCATAGCATTTGTAATGGTTTTACTGGTTATAATGGTAATTCAATTGGTTTTAATGGAAACTGTAATGGTTCCCATTGGTGGCTTGTTAAAACCAATACATCCTAATGGAATGTGTCCCAAAGCACACTACAGAAAACCATTTTTGTGATCAAATTCATCAAAGATGAAATTCATTATTTTGGCTAAAATGGCTTCTGCCTTGAGTGGTCAGCAGAAGTCAGCTGAATTCCAGGGTCTCGATTACAAAAGGAAGAAAAAGTCTGGCATTTGGCTGCAGTGCTGAACTGTTGCAAATGTGTTTAGGGGAGACCGGGGAGTGTTGTAACACAGGTTTAGCTGAAACACTGTCAGTTTGACAAGTCAGAAAGGAGCTGTGGTGATGTCATCAATATCAGAATCAGAAAGAGCTTTATTGCCAAGTGTGTTTGCACTGCACCACTGGGGGGGAAGTCGTGGCCTAATGGTTAGAGAGTCAGACTCGTAATCGAAAGGTTGTGAGTTCGAGTCTTGGGCCGGCAGGAATTGTAGGTGGGGGGGAGTGAATATCCAGCGCTCTTTCCACCCTCAATACCACGACTGAGGTGCACTTGAGCAAGGCACCGAACCCCCAACTGCTCCCCAGGCGCCGCAGCATAAATGGCTGCCCACTGCTCCAGGTGTGTGTTCACGGGTTCATGGGTCAAATTCAGAGCACAAATTCCGAGTATGTCACCATACTTGGTCGTATGTCACTTCACTCACTCACTCACTCACTCACTCACAGGAATTTGTCTTGGTGTTAGGAGCTTCCAGTACAGAAAGTACAAACATAGTGCATAACATAATTAAGGTAATAAAGAACACTAATAATGAAGAGAATAGACAATAATTAAGAATAACAATAGTAATAAAAAATAAAAAATATACAGAAAAGAAGAATGTGCATGTGTCCTATGTACAGATGAAGGTTTGATGAGTTATTTACAGATGTACAGTACTGGGGTGTGTTCACGGTGAACCTGTTGTACAGGTGGGATACGGCCTGGGGGAAAAAAATGTTCTTGTGTCTGGCTGTTTTTGTGCTCCGTGATCTGTAGCGCCGGCCAGAGGGCAACAGTTCAAAGAGAGAGTGAGCTGGGTGTGAGGGGTCTAGAGTGACTTTCTTAGCCCTTCTCCTCACTCTGGAGGTGTAAAGTTCTTGGAGGCTGGGCAGAGGGGCACCGATAATCCTCTCAGCAGTCCTGACTGTCCGTTATAGTCTTCTGATGTCTGTTTTGGTAGCTGGACCAAACCAAACAGTTATAGATGAACATAGGACAGACTCGATGATGGCAGAATAGAACTGTTTCAGCAGCTCCTGAGGCAGGTTGAACTTCCTTAACTGGCGGAGGAAATACAGCTTCTGCTGGGCCTTTTTTGCAATAGAGTCAATGTGATTGTCCCACTTCAGGTCCTGAGAGATGGTGGTTCCCAGGAATCTGAATGACTCTACTGCAGCCACAGTGCTGTCCGTGATGGTGAGTGGGGGGAGAGCAGGGGGGTTCCTTCTGAAGTCCACTATCATCTCCACAGTTTTGAGAGTGTTTAGCTCCAGGTTGTTCAAGATTCAAGACTTTTTTATTTGTCACATACACAATTATACAGAGTATAACCAGCAGTGAAATGTTAGTCAGGTCTGCTCCATGGACAGTGCAATTATATGGAATACAAACACAAAGAATATACATAAATATAAAAAAAATGAATGAAGTAGAAAATAAAAAATAAAAAGAATAAAATTTCAAATAAAATGTGCAAAAAAATATAAGTGTGCAGGACAGTATACTGTAGACGTAATAAATAATAATATAAGAAGAAATGTGCAAGAAGATGTGCAAACAGTTTGTACGGGTATTTACATAGCAGCAATACGAATGGTAGAAAAATTATTAATAACTTACTGATTATTAGGGTTGGGTATCGTTTGGTTTTTTTCGATACCGGTGCCATATCGATACTTTTAAAACGGTGCCGGTGCCTAAACGGTGCCTGAACCGATACTTGTTATATTTATATATACACACACACACATACAGTATATGGAACTAATGAAGCTCCAGGAAATCCCCAATATGGACAAAGGCATTGCTATTCCTGTAACTGAGTAAACAGAAGATATAAATGTTTTGAATGATAAAACAAATACAGTACATTAAACACTCGACTACGACAATATATAGTTTGTCTGTGTTATTCAAGCCATCTCTGGTATTTTCATAATAATTAAGTATATTTAAAATCCATTGCTAATCAATGCATTAGTAGCCTATGGAACATATTTTCTGCCTCATTCTGTGACAAGAAGCTATCAGATCACAAAAGGAAGCATTTGACTGGTGTTGTGGACTAAAAAGGTTATAATGTTCTATTTTGTTGGTTTAAACGGGTTTAAAAACGCTAATACAAGAGAATTTTAGCTTTAGGCATTTTAATTAAAGCTAGGGCTGGGCGGTATATAGAGTTTGTACGATATATTGATATATTCTTTATAATAAATACGTTATTATGAAGCAATACAGTTAATATACTATTATAATATATATATAATATTGACATACAGTTTGATACGAGCGCATCTGATAAAATATCTAGGGAGGACACAGACTGAACTGCTGTGGAGAAAGTGCATAATACAATTTGTTCTAAACATGTGACAAGCTTTTTTTTTTTTTTTTTTTTTTTTTTTTTTTTTTTTTTTTTGGCCTGTCAGTAGCACAGATAACACATGACAGTACATATGCATGGCTATACTATCATCATTCACAGCCTTTTTTCTTTTTTTTTTTTTAATTAAATTTATTTATTTATTTATTTATTTATTTTTTATATTAATTAATTAATTTAATTTTATATACCCTTTTACTTAACCACACTGTGACAGACAAGACCAGGGGACAGAGAAAACAAGAGAGAGAAAGAAGAAAGAAGAAAGGAAAAAAAAAAAAGAAAAAAAAAAAAAAAGGGTGTGGGGAAAGTCAACAAAGAAGGGGAAGAGAGAGAGAGAAAAAAAGGAGAATGGGGGATAGAGAGAGAGAGGGAGAAAAAGCAAAAACAAAAAAAACAGACAATTTGCTTCAATACCTGCTGACAAAAAGAGAAAACAACCGAAGACACAACATCAAAGAGACTGCAGCAACAACCAACATTGTATAAATCACAATAAATTCTAAATGTTAAATGTTATTGAGCAGCACACATAACTAATATTACAAAATAAGTTTTGAAGCAACAGCAGATCAAGACAATGTGTGTCTGTGAGCACCTGTTTTTACACCAATGTGAATGCTTGAGTGTACACCTGTGTGTGTGAGCGCGCTTGTGTTCATAAGGTTCCTCCATGTAAATGTTTAATAGTGTGTGTGGGGAACAACAGCCCCATCCCGCAAGGCATGAAGCAGGCACGGAAAAGACCCGGGCCCCAAACATCCGGAGGCCCCCCAGGGCACGGGACCCCCAGGAGAACCACCGCAGGGACAACCGCGGCCTCCACCCAAAAAAAAGGGCAGAGGAGAGCCCGAAGGCGGGACCTCCGACAGCCACAGTGTAGGCGCCCCAGGGTGCCGTTGCGGCAAGCCCGCAGGCTCCACCGGCAGCCGACCACACCAGGGCGGACCGGGCCCTGGGCTCGGAGACCCAAAGGCCCCCCACCCCACAATCGGGGCCCAGCAAGGCCAGTAAGGCCAGGCCCCGCCAATCGACCGCCGAGAGTGGGCCGGCGCTCGCCCGAGCATCCTGCCCCGGCGCGAGAAATCACCAACGCACCGGCGGCATCCTCCACCGGCAGGGCATGGTGGTGGGGTGGGGGTCGACTAAGATGATGAGTGAAGCGGAGTCTAAGGCCCGACCTGACACATAGACGTAGACGACAAGCACACATATACACAAGCATATGTTCCCACCCTCATGCACGCAAACAAATATTCACACCTTCGCCCCACATGTAGACACACAAAAATGAACACGGTACCCACACTCACACTCCCCATATGCACTCTATACTCCTAGGTCCAGGCACCCCCACCCCCAGAGGGGTAGCCAGCGCCCGATCCCGGAGCTAAACCCCCTTCGCTCCGGCGTGGGGACAGGAAGACCACCCCGGTCCCCGCAGCAGCAGAGAAAATCAACAGCCCAGACCCCGACCGGGCGGCCAGCTCATCCTCACATCCCCCGGCCCCAGACAGAGAACAGAGAACAGGGGTGTGAGAAAAAAAAAAAAAAAAAAAAAAAAGGAGACCCCATGCTTCACCCCACCCGCTCAAATGTAGTGTTGGTGTGTGTTGTTCTAAGGTGCTTTAAAACAGGGGTGCTTTAAAACAGGGGAGGGGCACCCTCCACAAGCTTGTGTCAGCTCGTCCCCTCCCTAGAGCCCTCAATGTCTATGTGCAACTTAAAATTGAGAAGTGGGCACTGGCACTAGAGGGAAGGCTGAATGAACAGACCGCCCTCCGGATGCCATTCAGTGAGCCCACCCCCAAGGCCCTATATGTATGTGTCATGTGACAGTAAGTAATGAGAATGTCTAAGCTGTAATGTGTAATCGAGACGCAGGCGGCCACGAGGAGACAGAGGAGTACCACCTCCCCCGCATCCCAGCGACTCACCCGCACCTCAAAACCCTACCTATGTGTTGGTGTGATGGAGCGGGAGAAGTGAAGCCTTAGGGATGGGGAGGAAAACATCAGAGGGGGCAAAATACCCCCCCCTCTGGAGCCAGCTCCCCCGCTGACCCCCATAGGCACCCCTGTTACCCCAAATCTGCCCAGGGCGGGGGACCCAGGCCCATCCAGACCAGGGCCCATGGCAGCCCGGGGCGGCCCACCAGACCCCACAGCAGAGGAAAAACTACCCCACCCCATCATCCAGTCACTTCCCAAACTACATAAGACAATAAGACACCCAGGTAAAGCCCGTATACCCCGCCTCTATTGGACCCCCCCCCCCGCGGAGGCACCGATGCATCGAAGACCCCCACACCAGAGCCGGGCCCAAGCGCATGCACCAACCCATGCTCCAGGCGGCACACCAACCAGGACCCAAGCCCCCCAGGCCCAGCCGTAACCCCAAGCCGGAGGCAGAGCGTCCCCAGATCCCCAAACCCCCCCCGGACCAACCCCGGAACAGTGCGGCCGCCAGGCTGGCAACCTACGTCCGCCGGCACAGGCATCCCCAGCAGCGCCGCATGCCGCCGCCAGAGAAACAGCATCCAAGAGTCACCAATACCCCATCCAGGTCAAGGCCGCAGCCCCAGCGCCAAACCCCCCAAGAAACCCATCCCCAGGGAACCCCCAGATGCCCCAGGCCCATATTGCCACCCCATGCCAACAACAAAAACCACAGCCGGACAGAATCGGGACCCCCACCCACACTAGGTGATGGAGCTGATCAAAGGAGCCCAGAGAGATTGATCTAATGTGTCAGCAGAAGCTGTTTCAAGGCTAATATAATCCCACAAATAATCTCTATATTGGTTGATATTAAGATTATTTTTATTTTTCCAGTTCATGAGGACAGTCTTCTTAGCAATGCATAGTGCAGTGAAAGCCATGTGGATTGTGTTATCTTCTGTAGTGACACCATCTAGGTCGCCCAACAAGCAGACTAAAGGAGAGGCTGGAATAGAGCATTTAAGACACTTTGATAAGTCTTCACAAATCCTGTACCAGTACCTCTGAACAGGTGGACAGAACCATAGAGCGTGGATGTAATTGTCAGGTGTATTGTCTTTACAGTGTGAGCAGTTGTTAGAAGCTGTAAAACCCATCCTGAACATCCGATGACCTGTGTAGTGCACTCTATGCAGAATTTTGTATTGTATTAATTGTAATCCAGGATTTCTAATCAGTTCAAAGGTTTTTAAACATATCTGAGACCAGAAATTATGGTCCCAGCTTACTGATAGATCTGCTTCCCATTTTGCAATAGGAAGTGATACTGATTCATCTATATTGGAAAGTACCCTGTATATTTTAGACATTAATTTGGGGGTTTTGAGATTAAGAAAATCTGCCACACTTGGTGGTATTTGTAAATTGATATGATTAGACTTAAATTTCCTTTTTACAATAGATTTAATTTGTTGATATTCTAAAAATCTGTTCTTATTAATCCCATATTGTTTAATTAATTTGTCAAAGGGAATAAAGTCTGTCCCTTCGAATATATGTTCCAGGTATTTAATACCTTTACAACTCCAATCTGTGAAGTTTATCATATTGTTGTTTAGCAATATGTCAGGATTGTTCCAGATAGGGGTACGTTTGCATGGGATTAGTGAAGACTCCGTCATTTTTAGAAACTCCCACCATGCTGTCAGAGAAGAGCTGATACTGATGCTTTTAAAGCATACGTGTCGTTTACTGATCGAGCTAATGAATGGCAGATCCGAAATCTCTATATTATTGCATAATGCCTGTTCTACATCTAGCCAAGGCTCATCTAAGAGGGTGTGTTTTAACCACCCTGAAATGTGTTGAAGCCTATTGGCTAAGAAATAGTGGTAAAAGTTAGGTAGATCTAGTCCTCCTTTATCCTTGGTCTTTTGCAGCGTTTTTAAGCTAATACGCGGGGGTTTACCTTTCCAAAGGAATTTAGAGATAGAGGAGTCCAAAGTTCTAAACCAGTCAGGTGGTGGTTTGCTCGGGATCATTGCAAATAAATAATTAATTCTTGGCAAAACCATCATTTTTATTGAGGTGACTCTTCCCATGAGTGATATGGGTAGAGACCTCCATCTGGTTAGATCATCTTCTACCTTCTTTAAAAGTGGGATGTGGTTTAATTTAATCAAATCTGCCAGCTTAGGAGAAACATTAATACCTAAATATTTAATATTTCCAGATTGCAGTGGAGTGGAGGAATTCTGGAAGGAGCAATTAATTGGAAGAACTGTTGATTTTAACCAGTTTATTGAATAATCTGAGACTCTTGAGAAAGAGTTTATTAATGTAATTACCTCAGAGAGAGTGGTTTGTGAATGTTGAAGAAAAAGTAACACATCATCTGCGTAAAGACTAATTTTATGTTCTACATTCTTGCATTTAATGCCTTTAATCACTGTTGCCTGTCTAATTGCTGCTGCTAGTGGTTCAATAAAAATTGCAAACAGTGAGGGGGAGAGGGGGCATCCCTGCCTGGTGCCCCTCTTAAGACAGAAGCTAGAGGACGTTTGGGCATTTGTCCTGACACATGCTGTTGGAGAGTTATATAATATTTTTAACCAGTTTATGAAATAGTTTCCAAAACCAAATTTGTGTAAAGTTGCAAATAGAAAATTCCAGTTAACCCTATCAAAAGCTTTTTCTGCATCTAGAGACAATATTGTAATTTGAAGGTTTCTATTGCATGAATAGTCTATCAAGTTAAATAACCTACGTGTATTTGTTGAGGAATGCCTCCCTTTTATGAAACCAGTTTGGTCGTAATGAATTATGAGAGGGGTTATCTTCTCTATTCTTTTTGAGATAGCTTTGCAGATTATTTTAGTGTCCACATTAATAAGGGATATTGGACGATAGCTAGTAGGCAATACAGGGTCTTTGCCTGGTTTTAGTAAGAGACTAATGTTGGCAGAATTCATATTTGGTGGAAGTCTGCCATTTTCTTTGGTTTCCTGTAACATTCTGTAGAATGTTGGTGCCAGAATAGCCCAGAATTCTTTATAGAATTCTGCTGGAAAGCCATCTGGACCTGGAGCCTTTTTATTGGGCATACTGTTCAAAGCTTCCTGAAGTTCATCTGATGTCAGTGGAGAATCCAATGCCATCGCTTGATTGTCTGTTAATTTCGGAAGAGTTATATTGTCAAGAAATTGGTCAACTTCGTCTTTAGATGGGTTTATCTGTGGAGAATATAAAGATTCGTAAAAATCTCTGAAAGTGTTGTTTATTCTTTCAGGGTCATATACTGTATCCCCAGTTAAATCTTTAACAGCACATATCGTTGTTTTTTCTTTATTTATTTTTAACTGGTTCGCTAAGAATTGACCTGATTTGTTACCATATTCAAATTCTTGCCAGCGAAGTCTTTGTGCTAAGAATTTAGTTTTTTTATTAATAATTTCATTTAATTCTAGTTTTGCTTTACATATTTTTTTCAGCATTTCCTGTTCCTGGGAGGATACGTAGGATTCTTCTAAAGTTTTTATGGTTTCTTCTAATTCCTGAATACATTTATTTTCTCTTTTCTTTTTATGCGATGAGAATGAGATTATTCTACCTCTCATCACAGCTTTGCCTGCTTCCCAGAGAACAGATGCTGATGTTCCAGGCAGGTCATTATAGTCTAAATATAAAGCCCACTCTTCTTTAAAATATTTAATAAAATCGTCGTCTTTAAGCAATGATGTATTGAATCTCCAGTTATTACTTGGTGGAGTGGTCTTCTTATTTACTAGAGTTAAAGAAACAGCAGCATGATCGCTGACAGCTATAGTGTGTATCTCTGTGTCTGAAATGTCACTCAGCAGTGAGCTGCTGACTAGGAAATAATCCAGACGAGAGTAAGAGTGATGGACATGTGAGAAGAAAGTAAATTCCCTACTGTTGGTGTGGAGAGAACGCCATGCATCGCAAAGTCCATAGTCGCTCATGTACTGTTTAACTATATTTGTGGATTCCCAATTGCGCTGAGTTCCAGCTGTACTTAGCCTGTCCATTTCTTTATTTAGTCCAAAGTTGAGGTCTCCCCCAATTATAAGTGCACAATCTAGTTGTTCAGAAAGTGCGGTAAAAAAACCATGAAAGAAAGAGGGGTCATCAACATTTGGACCATATATACTAACAATACATAACTTTTTGTCAAATATAGATAATTTAATGATTAGAAATCTACCTTCTGGATCTATAACTGTGTTGAGTACTGTGAAATTAACATTTTTATGTATTAAAATTGCTACCCCCCTTTGCCTAGAGTTATAGCAGGCTGAGAACACATTAGGAAACTCAGTTGTTTTAAGTTGATCTGTAGCTGTGGCAGGTCTATGAGTCTCTTGTAATAATACAACGTCTGCTTGTAGTTTTTTAAGCTGGCTAAATATTTTTAACTTTTTTTCTCTGGAGCCAGTTCCATTCACATTCCATGTGACAAACCTTAATGCACCCATAGATGTGTGTGTGTAGCTAATGCTGCTCGCTGCGTGTGATGCTCAAATGAATAAGATATGAGCGGGCGTGTACGCGCTTGTATGCGAGTATGTCCTTCATGTCTGTGTGCGCTGTAAGGTCTGAGTGGTTGCGTTAATGCTGAGTGTATATGTACATGGTCGTGCCAAGCAGATGTGTAATATAGTGTGTTTTGTTTATATGTGTAGTAAAGCAGGTGATCGGTGCCGTGAAAGGAGTTGGAAGTAAGAAAGACACACAAAGAAGCAAGCATAGAGGGATGAAAGTAAAAACTTGACAGAAACGAAAACATTGCAAAATCATTTAAACGCTGCGGAGACTGACTGTACGTGTTTGTTATGATATCGTATTAAATTATCGAAATGACATAAATATTTAGAGGTAAATGGAAGAACAAGCGAGGAAAGAGAGAAAAAGAAAAGATAAATATAATGGATTCTTATCTGGAGTGGTGTTAATATAACCACGGAGTGGTACGGAGGTTGCGGTAGAGCTGTCCGTCCACGTAGAGCCGGTCCACTGCGATGACAGCTCGGGAGCCCTTTTGGATGAGACTGCGTCGGATTGGGAACAGAATTTTGCGTCGCTCCAGGATTTCTTTGGGGAACTGGTCGTTTACGCCGAAGTCTGTTCCTTTCAGCTCCCTGCCGCGACTCTTCACCTGCTCTTTCTGCTTGAAGTATCCGAATTTGGCCACAATTGGACGAGGCCTCGGGGCTCCAGGTTTCTTCGCTCCCATCCGATGGACTCTTTCGAAGCAGATGTTTTCCACGGTGTCTTCCGGAAGCTTCAGGTATGTCTTGATAAAGTTTTTTACCGTAGCTTCTGGGTCCTCTTCGGCAGATTCCGGGATGCCTGAAAACACCAGGTTATCTCTCATGCTACGGGCCTGGAGATCGATGACAGTCTCTTTTATTTTTTTATTGTCTTCACTTAGATGGGTCATATTTTCAGTTAGAGATTTGACCGAGTCCCGTAGTGATGCGTTTTCAGCAGCGAGTGTTTCCACCTGCTGCTGGCTGAATTCCAGTGATTCCCTCAGGGATTTAAATTCACGGTGCAGGATCTCGACCAGGGACAACCTCGCGTCGAAGCTGGACAACCGCTTGTCGATTGACTCCAGGATGTCGGTAAAGCTTGTGACAAGCTTTATATGAAGGGCTATAAAAAAAAACTCGTAAGATACAGTAGCCTATAGTTTATAGTTTCAGTATAAAGCGGGTCGCGCTCGCCCCGTCAGATGCTCTGACAGAAAGGCTGTGTGTGCCGCTGACAGATGCTTCTCGCGCTGTTTAATGTGTTTGCTGTTTTCCGTAATGCATAACTTACAATTCACAGGTATATTCTCCATCTGTAAATGTTAGAATGCCATGGAAATATTTCCATTTTGCTGTCAGAAGTGCGTGAGCTTCTGCTTTGCGATTCTCTGCTAAACTTCACAGACTTCATTTAGAATGAGCGCCGCCGTGCGCATGCGCGACAAACAGACGGCGCACAATGAAATAGGAGCGCAATAACTCTGACTAAAATATACATTTTGCTGAAATATTTGTAGTTGTAGCCTGTGATGCTTCTTACGTGCATTTCGGAGAAACAAAGGACAAATATTTTAATCGATCGCTCATGCATGGCACCGAAATGAGGCACCGAAATCTGCGTTCTGATTCGGTTCTAGTACATACCGGTTCCATAGGTACCGGTGCCATATTGGTACCGGGTTTCGGTACCCAACCCTACTGATTATTAGTGATTATTAAATGGAGTCATGTTGATGTTATGAGACCGAGTTTGAGTTTAGGAGTTTAGGAGCCTGATGGCCTGGGGGAAGAAGCTCCTCCTACGTCTCTCAGTTTTTGCCATCAGGCTGCAGAGAGCGCTGGAGAGAACTCAAGGAGCGGAAGGCCTGCGATCGGACGCCAAGTTTGCTTTGTTTCTTCTCGATAGGTAAGTAACTCCGTGTACCGGACGCGCCGCAACAGCTAAAGTCTGCCTACACTGGACTAAAGCGACTGTTGAAAATCATTTGAAATTTGTGTCAGCATGTCATAAACAGAACGCGGCAGCAGTTTTCTGTCAGGGATTTGTCACGCCGTGCAACATCCAGTGTAGACAGCATCACTGATTATAATGACTTCTATATTATTTTGTCACTCCGGTGTAGACACGGTGTAACATTGGTTTTGCTTTGTTTCACAGAACTAATCATTGCATGGGTTGCATAGGCTATGTATGTGTGGGGCAGAGCTATCTAAATAGGGGTGAGACCCTATAAGGGTAGGGGCGTGTTTGTTTTGGTGATTTCAAATATCAACATTGGCTACCAGAAATCGCATACCCCACCTTTAATGTACTATTTTTGTATGCACTATTGTTATCATTATGACAGCAAAAATCTTTATAACTACTTGGATATCACACTTTTCAATTAATTTAATTCGAGTACATTTAGATTTACAATGGGTCTGGTTCTCATCTTATTGATGAACAGGTATTGTAGTTTGCGTGTAAAGCTGCAAATTCCACCATTATCCTCAGCTGCCTCTGTAATAATCCTGTGATATCTGTCTGTTAGCGAAAGGACAATCGCGCTTGGGCTTTAGTACAAGGCAGCTGTGCCTAGTGTGAGTATGCCCTTAGAACAATTAAAGGTCCCATATTGTCAAAACTGAAATTTCCTGGCTTTTTTTCATGATAACTGAGGTCTAGGGGATATGTAACTACTATATAAGTTTCAAAACAGTCAATCCACAGTAAAGCTCACACAGCCTGCATAAAGTAGATGTGCCTTTTCACGAGCCCTTGTTACTTCCATAAAAATGTGACGTCCGAACTACTCAGTCACCGCCTTCAGTCACCATCCCGAGCACCGCCCACCGTCCTTTTGCCAAACCCCCAGACAGCATCGCGTCCTTGCCATTGCTGAGCAACAACAACACGGAAACATGTCGAAAAGGTTAACTTTAATGGACGAAACCAGATCAGCTGACCTGTAACGTTACACTCACTCAAAGGATGGACGATCTGACAGGATTGTTACTATGAGGTGGATCATGTCTAACATGTATAGTAAAGACAAACTCACCGTGTTTATCTAATGTTAGTCATGATGAAGATGTAAATACATTTCAGTTTCAGCAGGCACCTATTTTTACAGCTATGTTATTATTCCAGCCACAATTAATCACAACACTGTATATACAATTACAAATGATTATATATAAATTGTCAGTTTGTTGTTTTACACACATGCACACAGACATTATTTCATACACAACATAGTCATGAGATGCAAGAAATCTTCAGATGCGCCCATAAAAACAAAAGACAATACTTTATTGAACCTTTTCTGATAAGAAGTGTGCGCTGCAAACGCAAGCATTTTTGACGATGGTTTCTGTCCAGTCCACTCGTTTTATCGCGTTTAATCACAGCTGTTGCCGTTTTTTTGTCTGGCAGTGGCAGCAGGTATGCGATCAAATTTCTAATTTGAGGCTGTATTACATCAATTCTTGCATCCAACATCACGAAAAGATGTTATTAGCTCCTTATGTAGCCGAATCTGTGCTGGTTTGAATGGTCTGCCTCCAGTTCTCCCTTTGTTTTGCTTCCAGCTAGCGCTGTGATGTAATTGTGATGTCAGCCCTACATGACCCTAGTTACCTGTGGTTGGCCTAGCCGTGTGTCACTCAGAAAACAACAGGCCAATCAGAAGATAGGCTCATGAATATTAATTAGACAGGACAAATCGACCTGTTTTTACCAGAGCTCCTGAGGGAAGAGCTGTACAAATACATTGAGATGGTTTTTGGTACTTATACTGCAAATATATATTCTTAAGGACATCAAAACCTAAGATACAACTCTAGAAAGGTGTACAATATGGGACCTTTAAAAAAAAAAAAACTTTATTATTAGCATTATAGTATTATATTTTTCTTTGTCTTGGGGTACACACACACACACACACACACACACACATTGAAAGCTGCTTATTACTCATTTATCCATGTTTCTTTATCGCTCTGACATGTCAATAGCTCCTGCCCACTAGAAGTTCCACAGATATATTTGCATACCACGACGATATAGAAACGATATAGAAAAAGTTCAATCGATTTACACTTTATATCATCGCCGACATTATATTGTCATATCGCCATAGCAAGCAGTAATGATTAAAGTTTAATGAACACATTTGACTAGCTAGTTGATAAAACCAAAATCTGACCAAAAAAAAACTAACAAGGCTGACTAGTGCTAATGCTATGCTCCCCTTGCTAGGTTTTTTTTTTTTTTTTTTACCTGCTGAGACAGGTATGCTTTTTTTCCCACAAAAGCAAGATCACTTTGTTTTAAAGTTAAAGTCATGCACATAGTAGTGCAATAACCATTTCAAGCATTTTGTACGGTTTATACACAGCAAAACAGCATGTATTTAACTAAAAATCCAGAATCATCAACAAGCTAACTGTAAAGATAGCACTGTGAATGATGATATAGTTGTCAACAAATGGGATGCTACATTTTATTCAAAATTAAATATCTTAAATATCTATGATTTTGACTTTAATAAGATTTTCCAAGGAAAAGCATGAAAGTGGCATGTTTGAGCAAGTTGATACAGGAAACCAGCAGTCTAATAAAGAGGTTGATTGGAAAAAAGTATTTTATGTATTTTGAAAATACAAAAATACTAACATTAAATGTATTTTAAATACAAAATACATTAGATTTTTTTCAAAGGTATTAAAATACAAAATACAAAATAGTATTTTGTATTTCAAATACGTATTTTAAATACATGTATTTGAAATACTGCCCATCCCTGCGGATACTCCGTCTTAGTCCAGTGAACTAGGAACACGCCATGGGTTTGGAAACCCGCATGAGATCCGGCAATGCGCTGCAGGTGGCATCGGCGTCGGAGACACGATTCAGACCAAACCCGGTAGACATTCCATTTGTCTGTACCAGGAACAGGAACAGCAATGCTGCGTTCAACGACCGGCCACGCTCTGCAGTCTGTATCAGGATGAAATCGATAGTGATGCAAGTATTCCTTTGCTTGGAGTTATTAATCATCTTGTGCATCTGATTCACAACGTGACTCACTCAGCGGCAGCGGATATCGTCCCGGGCCACCCAGGATTGTTCTTCCGGCCCGTAGCCCTCCCAGTCGACCAGGTATTGTAGCCAACCTCCCCGTCGCCGCAAATCCAGGATGTCGTGGACCTGATACACGGAGGGTTGATCAAGGATTTCTGGAGGAGGAGGCTCATCCGGCTCGTGCTGATCTGGTGGGGGAGAAGAACAGGGTTTGAGTAGGGACACATGGAACGTGGGGTGAATGCGGTACCTGGGGGGCAGCTGAAACTGGTAGGAGACCTCGTTGATCTGCCTCACGATCTTGAACGGACCAATGTAGTGGGGACTCAGCTTCTTACAGGGCAGGCGGAGACGCAGATCACGGGTGGATAACCACACTCGGTCACCAGGTTGATAGATGGGAGCTGGGGCACGTCAAGCATCTGCATAGGTCTTATGTCTCCGCACTGCCCGTTGGAGATGGACGTGCGCAGAGTCCCACACTCTCTCGCTCGCCTGGAACCAGTAGTCCACAGCTGGAACCTCCGATGGCTCTCCCGACCAGGAGAAGAGCGGTGGTTGGAAACCGAGTATGCACTGGAAGGGAGTGAGGCCGGTGGTGTTCTGACGGAGGGAGTTTTGTGCATACTCGGCCCACGGGAGGAAGCGGCTCCAGCTGTACTGGTCATCCTGACAGTATGCCCGGAGGTACCATCCGAGTTCCTGGATCTTGCGTTCAGCCTGGCCGTTTGTCTGGGGATGATAGCCGGAAGACAAGATCACCGTGACTCCCAGTAGTCGACAGAAGGCATTCCACACTCGGGAGATGAACTGTGGGCCACGATCTGATACAATCTCCTCCGGAACTCCAAAGTTACGGAACACCTGGTGGAAGAGGTGTTCGCCGGTATCCAAAGCCGAAGTCAACCCTTGAAGGGGAATGAATCTACAGGCCTTAGAAAAGCGGTCCACCGCTACTAGTATGCAGGTGTTACCTTATGATTCTGGTAGCCCAGTTACGAAGTCGATTCCCAGATGCGACCAGGGCCGGCGTGGAATTGGGAGAGGAACGAGCTTGCCCACCGGCAGATGGCGTGGAGTTGATGACATGGCACAGACTGAACACTCTCGGACGTACCTGATGACGTCACGGGACATACTGGGCCACCAGTACCGGGCCTGAAGGAGCGAGAAGGTCCGTTGGCTGCCTGGATGTCCAGAGCCTGGTACTCTGTGAACTAAGCCCAGAAGGGGTTGTCGCTGGGAAGATGGGATGAAGAGCTTCCCTTCTGGGCCTCCCAGTGGAGCAGGTTCGGAGAGGGTGGCGGCTTGGATGTCCTTGTTGATATTCCAGACGATGGGATTGACTATCAGGGCTGGAGGGAGAATCGGCTCGGGATTGGCAGGACAATCTGGTGAGAATTGGCGTGACAGAGCGTCGGCCTTGCAATTGCGGCTTCTGGTCGGTAGGTAATGGTGAAGTCAAACCGGGTAAAGAATAAGGCCCAGCGGGCCTGCCTGGGATTGAGGGATTGAAAAAAAAGGTTTTTGTGGTCCGTGATTACCATGAATGGGTGGTTGGCTCCCTCCAGCCAGTGCCGCCACTCCTCTAGAGCCAACTTGATGGCCAACAACTCTCTGTTCCCGATGTCATAGTTCTGCTCCGCTGAGGTTTGTTTCTTTGAGTAGTAAGCGCAAGGCTGGAGGGTAGGAGGCTCACCGAAATGCTGTGATAGCACGGCCCCGACCCCAGTGGTGGAGGCGTCCGCTTCAACCACGAATGGGACATGAGGATTGGGGTGACGAAGGATTGGGGCCGTGCTGAAGGCAGACTTGAGGGCTTTGATGGCTTCGTGGGCGCTGGGATTACAGGCCAGGGACTTGGGCTTCCCGCGAAGCAGGGTGGTGAGCAGGGCAGTGAGTAAACTGAAGTTCTTGATGAAGCGGCGATAGAAGTTGGCGAAACCTAGGAATCTCTGCAGTTCCTTAACAACAGAGGGGGTGGGCTACTCCATCATGGCCCTTCCCTTCCCTTGGTCCATCTGGATTCCCTCTTGCTTGATGACATAGCCCAAGAATTGTACGGTGGGACAATGGAACTTCTCAAGCTTCAGGAACAGATGGTATTGGCGGAGCTTCTGGAGGACCTGCTTGACGTGTTGGCGATGGTCGGCCTCGTTCCGGGAGTAGATGAAGATGTCATCAATGTACACAATCACAAAGCGATGGAGATACTCCCGGAACACCTCGTTCATGAATTCTTGGAAGACAGAGTTTTGGCTAGGCCGAACGGCATCACTAGGTACTTGTAGTGGCCGGATGGAGTAATGAATGCCATCTTCCATTCATCGCCTTCTCGAATCCGAATGAGGTTATACGCGCTTCGCAGGTCCAGC
This sequence comes from Schizothorax lantsangensis, assembly GCA_027422415.1. NCBI lineage: Eukaryota > Metazoa > Chordata > Actinopteri > Cypriniformes > Cyprinidae > Schizothorax > Schizothorax lantsangensis. The sequence continues at coordinate 11,953,441 of CM049842.1, read as the reverse complement.
TTTGAGAAGATGCGAGCCCCATGGAGTTCCTCTAGAGCGACGGGGACCAAGGGAAGTGGATAGGGGAGCTTGACCGTTTGGGAGTTCAGGGCACGGTAATCGATGCAGGGCCTCAAGCCCCCGTCCTTCTTTAACATTAGCAGAGCATTTGCTTTGGCCGTGAGCAACTGAGCGGAGCGCACCCCCACAAAGCGGAATATTGAGCTGAGCGTCACACCGCTCCGCTTCGCTCACATGCTCTGCTTGTGACCCACGTTCTGACATATGCTACAGCTGTACACAAGGTGACCCGAGTTCAAGTCACAGCTAAAGGATCAGGCTTTTCAAGGCAATGTCAAAGTTTGTTCACAAATTTAGCCTCTAATTATGTTATTAACGTATAATGGATTATCTAGCTGTGTTTTAAATTATAGAAAGAATATAGATACTCATAAGGTGTCATATCTATACTTTCAATAAATCAGTCTTTACATAGATTCTGAATACTAATTAGGCTGGCTAATTTAGAAAGTTTTCAATGTCAGTATTGTTTGTGATCTTAAGATGTAATGTGTATTTGTACTCTTATTGTTTACACTGTTTTATGCACCTCTGTTATAGGCCATGAGGAAGAACTCTATCATGCACACAGAGAATAGAGCTCAGTGCTGCTAACTGGGAGAGCAGCTGGAAAACTGGAGGAGAAGAACAGTTGAACACCAATTAATACAGACGACTGTATTATTTTTCTGCAAGAACCACAACAAGCAAAGACAATGATGAGCACTCTGAGCAAACAACAGTCAGACGCTTGATTATGCACTGCACTTTACTGAGTTCTTCAACATGTGATGCTGAGCACTTACTGCATGTAAAACTAATAATAATTTGTTAGATTTTGATGTTTTATTTTTGAGATCAATAAAATTGAATGTTTTAACAATGTAATAGCTAAGCATTTATTTTGTGTGTGTGTGTGTGTTTAGGATTCTGGGAACAAAAATAAAACTACCCGCTAAAAACTTTATAAGAATGTTAGGGGATAATGTTCAAATAATGTTATGACTAAACATTTATAGAATGTCATCACATAACTTTTTTAGAGTGTTTTTAGAGAATGTCATCCTATCATTTAGAAGAACGTTCAAAGAACAAAAATAAAACTACCCACTAAAAACTAAGAACGTTAGGGAATACTGTTTTAATGTTGTCAATAAACAATTTTAGAATGTTTTTAGAGAATGGTATCCTATCATTTTAGAGAACGTTCTGGGAACAAAAATAAAACTACCTGCTAAAAACATTATAAGAATGTTAGGGAATGATGTTCTATCAATGTTAGCACTAAACATTTTTAGAATGTTTTTAGAGAATGTCATCCTATTCTTTGAGAGAACGTTCTGGAAACAACAATAAAACTACCCACTAAAAACATTGCTAGAACAATGCATGGTAATGTTCTTAGAACATTTTAGAACAAAAAAATATAGCTGGGGACACGTGAAAAGCATCTGAACCTGTACCTTACCCTATCTGGTTTCCGCTGTCAAAGCTACATTTATTTTCGACCATGCCAACTGCTAACATGGAGTTTGAACAAACAGCTGCAAGCTTAGCTCAGCATCAACACATTACCTTTCATAGACATGGCTTAATTTAGATTACTGTAGGTCTGAGCTTTGCATATTTGTACACAAAATAATTTATTTAATATAAATGATTAATAGCAACAGATGTTAATACATATAATTAGGTCTGAGGCCATTTACAAATTCAAAGCCTAAAAGCACCGTAGAGTTATTTGTTGCACAATTGCTTTTGAGTAAACCTCTAGTAGAAGATTTCCAAGCTTCCCTCTGTAATACTTTCTAGGGGTAATAAGTGGACTGCTGCAGTGTAAATGATATTACCTTATAATGACTCATAGATCATTTGATATTTTTATAACAAGGGTATATGAAATCCTAACAAATGTTTATATTTTATAATGATAATGTTATGCTTTTTATTTTAACAATGTAACATGAACATTTTTGAGAAAATTAAATGGAGACTCCAAAGTTTATTTCCAGATATTGGTTTGATAATTGATATGTGGTTATAGTAAAAAAAAAAAAGTGGATACACCAGCTCATTTTGCACTGTTGACCACATTTTAGAACAATAGTGAAGACAAAAAAGTGTAAAAATAAAAAATAAAATAAATAAATAATTATTTAATCTATTCTTATTTTTACATTATTTTTTTAATTTGTAAACTTCAAACATTTAAGCATATAGTATAGAATATAGTATACCATTTAGGTTTAAATCATTAGAAACATATTTAGTCGAGTATATCACAACTTTTGCCTGGAACTTTTGTCTGGAACACTAGTGTAACTGTGAGGAAGCGTGCATGGCAAATTTTACTCGCTTGCAACCAAAGACAAAGTTGCTTCCTCGATCCAAATATCTGAACGTTGTCTGGAAACATCACTACTCCTTAAAGGATAAAACTTTAAATCATATATTAATTCCTATTCAATGTATTCAACCAGTCAAAGGACTATATGACATATTATTGCAAGTCCACCTCAGAAATCTCTGTGATAAATTCATTCTGACCAGCTCTGAGAAAAGTAGGCTACTAGCAGAGATGGGCACAAATACATCAAAATGTATTTAAAATAAAAATACAAAATACTGTGTGGAATTTTTTTAAAAATACAAATACAATATACTGTGTGGGAAAATGTATTTAAATACAAATACAGTATTTTGTATTTTGAAAATACACAAAATACATTTGAAATTGACCGTCCAGTGAAGTAACACTATTAAGGTCTGTTTACACCAAAAACAATAATTATAAAGATAACTATATTAGTGTATTCTAAGTATACAATGCAGTTGTGTCATCTGTCACTAAATGCTCAAGCTCTTTAAAGCAGAAATGATTCCGATTGGCTGTCAATGTTTTTATCCTTAATTATTTTTTTGTGCTGTTATGGTTATAGTTGTGGTGTGCTAACTGCTATTCACTTTGATTTAGGATGTACTCACACTAGGTGATCTGATCTGTGCTTGAGCACGATTGACCCCCAAAGTCCAGTTCATTTCACAAGTGTGACTGCTCTGTACCGTGTCCAGTGCGGTTCGTTTAACCATGCCCTGGCCCGCTTGAAGAGGTGGCTCAGGTGCGGTACACATGTAGTGTGATCGCTAACCGCCGGAGCATGGAACAGTTAATGTACTATTTTTGTATGCACTATTGTCATCATTATGACAGCAAAAATCTTTATTACTACTTGGATATCACACTTTTCAATTAATTTAATTTATAGTACATTTAGATTTATAATGGGTCAGGTTCTCATCTTATTGATGAACAGGTAATGTAGTTTCTGAGTAAAACTGCAAATTCCACCATTATCCTCAGCTGCCTCTGTAATAATCCTGATATCTGTCTGTTAGCGAAAGGACAATCGCGCTTGGGCTTTAGTACAAGGCAATTGTGCCTAGTGTGAGTATACCCTTAGAACAATTTCTTAAATGTATATCTTTATTATTAGCATTGTAGTTATCTTTGTCTTGGGATACACACACAGAAAGCTGCTTATTACTCATTTATCCATGTTTCTTTATCGCTCTGACGTGTCAATGGCTCCTGCCCACTAAAAGCTCCACAGATATATTTGCATATCACAACGATATAGAAATGATATAGAAAAAGTTCAATCGATTTACACTTTATATAATCGCCGACATATATATTATCATATCACCATAGCAAGCAGTAATGATTAAAGTTTAATTAACCCATTTGACTAGCTAGTTGATAAAACCAAAATCTGTCCAAAAAAAATGCTTTGTTTTAATGTTAAAGTCATGCACATAGTGCAATAACCATTTCAAGCATTTTGTATAGTTTATACACAGCAAAACAGCATGAATTTGACTGAAAATCCAGAATCATCAACAAGCTAACTATAAAGATAGCACTGTGAATGATGAGATAATTGTCAACAAATGGGATGCTACATTTTATTCAAAATTAAATATCTTAAATATCCACGATTTTGGCTTTAATAAGATTGTCCTAGGAAACCTGGCATCCTCCACGATTCCTATTCTTTCCAACAGCAAAGTACTTGAATGTGACATGCTTGTAATCAGGACTTCTGAAATTGGAAATAGGAAATTTTGATAGCACACGAAGGCAGTATTAATCCTTTTAAGTAAGTAATTTCCTTACAGGAATCCAGAAAATGTCATTACCCAATTCTAGATGGAGTCATAGAGCTGCAGCTCACATGCATGAAAGTGGCATGTTTGAGGTTTGAACTAGTAACTAGTTGATACAGGAAATCAGCAGTCTAGCAACCACACGCTGTCCAATTGCAGCTGAACCATTATTTGGACCTGAATAATTGCATTGAGAAACTTGAATAACCCATGAAGTGAACAGGATAATTATTAACCCATCACAACAAACATACCTGATTCACGTGTGACAACTTCCAGGGGTCCTTTCTTCGTACGCCGCTAAATCAGTTAGCTGAATTTGATTGTTGCCGATTTCACTTGATCTTGGATCATTTGGTTCTTCGAAGCTCATCCTAGACTTGCTGTCATAGCAACAGGTCCGTAAACTTAAACCAGCTCGGGAGCAGGCTTATTTCATGTAAACAGGATTAGATTGCTTCTTTTTAAGCAGAATTGATACTTAATATCTGCCCCAGCCACCGCTACTTTATTACAAGAGTACCCTACTGGTCCAGGGACAATGATTTAAAATAATAATCATTTAAAAATTAATTTTAAAATAATATGACAATGTTGTGTAGTCTATAATACTATAGACACAGCCAGTTTTACTCATTGAAAGATTTATTAGTGATGAAATAATTACTTTATAACTGTATTGGAGTCTTACACACATGCTATACAGTTAATCTGAGCCATGCATTAATTTGAGTGATGACAGATATTATGGGAGGGGCTTGATGCAGGAGATGCAGATAACATGATCTCTAAGAAACTTTAATGAATGCTGTCACGTAACAAATCTGCTTCAAAGATAAAATTAAATTAATTGCTAATTCCAACATTGAAATAAAAATGTAAAGCCTGTACAAATACTAGAAGTCATAAATATAAATAATTGGGAATCATTTAAAAAAAATACAAATTAATTAAAAACAGTGTACATTTCATTTAACTATTTACATCTAATTTATCTATTTATATCTATATATTTAGTTTTGTTCGCTTGGCTGTTTCCAGAAATTTGTCAACTTTTCCGTCAGGTGTCTTATTTAATGATATGATGTCATTACGTTGCTGTCTTGCCGCCAGCCAATCGCTGCAGTGCTGATCGTAGTTTCGAGTATCGATACATCTGCCCTTTTCGGGGAACACGAGAACGCGCAGTAACCTTAGACAAATTAATCCAGATATTTTAATCTAATATGCAAATTCGTTTGAAGAACCAAATTAGCCAGAGATCAGTTATCAGGATTAGAAGATCTGGCATGTTTCAAATCATCTCAGATGTATTAAGCGTACGAAGAACGGACCCCAGACCGCTAAATTCCTGGGTTAAGTTTAGCCCAGAGCCATAGAGAGAGAGTTGCGACAACTCCGTTGACTCCAATGGACCGTTTTTTTTTTACAGCAATGGCGGATCGTGGAGCCGCTCAATAGTTCCCGGAAGTTAGCTCTCAGACTATCAGCGCCATAGAGATGCAGCAGAAGAGAGCTCTGTGATGAACTTTTGAAAGGTAAGACATTTATAGAAACAAATTGTATATTATCAGCACAGCTAATCAAATTGCCTTGTGCATTAAAACGGGTCATTATTAGATTATTCCTCACTTAATTAGTAGATTTACGGGATGTTATTCATTCTCTACATGCAGTTTCATACATCGTTGTGTAATTAAGGCTTTTAAACGTGATTTTTGCTGGTGGGGAGTTATTTAATAGACTTGGATTTATTGCAAAGGATGCTGATGGACCTAAGTGAGAATGAAAAGTTTAAAATAGATGAGCAGTTTTTATTTCAGAATTATGCTAGACTAAATTTCCAAAATGTATTATATACCACTACTATATTATATACGTACTCACAGTAAACCTGTACATTATTACTGTATTTTATACTTAAAAGTCTTAGCAATTATAGCAGTACTGTGTTGAAGGAGCAGTGATGCCACAGGACTGAAATGTGATGGAGCATCGCTTAACCATTTCTCCTGTGTTTTTCTCCTTCTCTCACATTCAGAACAAGAACCACCTGAAGACTCCCTGTAATGAGACATCACCCTCACAATGAGTCTCTTCACTGGGTTTGGCAAGGCTTTCCCTGTTCTTTGTGAAAAAGTGCCAGTTGTAAGATTGTAAAAGCCAGTTGTAAAAAAAAGTATGATTCCATCACATTTTGTTGGTGTAATCTATAGATTGCTCCTGCAGACTATATCCAGCCTCTCATGAAGACTTCAGATGACCCAACCCTTGAGAGGACTCTGAATAAACATACAAAACTGGCAAATTCTCCTTTAATTGTAATGATCACATCATTTAACCATTGCTTTAAATTGTTCATTGTTTCTGTATGTTTCATTGTTTCTGAATACATGACGTTACTTAACTGCATGATTTGTATAGCCTAATTTTAGAACATTTCTGCCATAGGAACATTACTTTGACACCATTAAACCTGTTAACAGACCTCTTATTTGTAATATAGAAATATTCATTTTCTGTAAAGCTGCTTTGAAACTGTGTATAATAAAAAGTGCTATACAAATAAATGTGAATTATTTATTTAATTATATGTATAGTTTATTATAAATGTATAAATAGATTGCTGTAAATAAGAGCATAACAAGTCAACATACATAAAATATGATTAAATGTGTAAAAAAGTTTTTACATTTGAATATACTACAAATATATTTTTATATATTAATAACTGGGGTGCACAAGAATCAAAAACATTAAACAAGATTCATTTTCACTTAATCTTAAAATATCTTCACTTATTTGGAATGCATTTTCTAAGAAAAAACTTAATATTTACCATGAGATTAGTAATACAATGAACATTTAGATGTGATTGCACTTGACAACAACATACAAGTTGTAAGAACACACACACACATATATATACAGTGCCCTCCACTAATATTGGCACCCTTGATAAATGTGAGAAAAGGTGTCTGTGAAAATAAATCTGCATTGTTTATCCTTTTGATCTTTCACTCGAAAAATTCACAAAATTCTAACCTATCATTGAAGTAAAACAATTGAAAATGGGGAGAAAATCTCATGATGAAATAAATGTTTTTCTCCAATTCATGTTGGCCACAATTATTGGCACCCCTAGAAATTCTTATGAGTAAAATATCTCTGAAGTATATTCCCATTCATATTTACATTTTTTAGCACACCAGGGTGACTAGGAGCATGAAATTGTCCAGCCATGACTTTCTGTTCCACAGGATTATAAATATGAGGAACACAAAGGTCAAATTCCCTTAATCATCCATCACAATGAGAAAAAACAAAAAATATATTTCTGATGTGCAGCAAAAGATAATTGAGCTTCACAAATTAGTGAAGTGGTTTTAAGAAAAGAGCTAGAGCAGTGAAAATTCCCATTTCCACCATCAGGGCAATAATTAAGAATTTCCAATCAACATAAAATGTTACAAATCTGTCTGGAAGAGGACGTGTGTCTATATCGTCCTAATGCACGGTGAGGAGGAGAGTTTGAGTGGCTAAAGACTCTCCAAGGAACACAGCTGGAGAATTGGAGAAAATAGTTGAGTCTCGGGGGCAGAAAACCAAAAAAAAAATTGTCAAACAGCACCTACATCACCACATGTTGTTTGGGAGGGTTTCAAGAAAAATTCTCCTCACTCATCCAAAAACAATCTCCAGCATATTCAGTTGTCAGACACGACTGGAACTTCAAATGGGACTGGCTTCTATGGTCAGATGAAACTAAAAAATGAGCTTTTTAGCAGCAAACACTCAAGATGGGTTTGGTGCACACAGGGATAAAAAGTACCCCATGTGTACAATGAAATATACTGCTGTATTTTTTATGTTGTGGGCCTATATTTCTGCTGGAGGTCCTGGACATTGGTTTAGACACATGGCATCATGGATTCTATCAAATACCAACAGATAAAAAAATCAATAAGTGACTGACTCTGTTAGAAATCTTATAATGGGCCATGTTTGGATCTTCCAACCGTACAATAATCCAAATACAAACCTCAAAAACAACACAAAAATGTGTCACTGGGCACAAAACCAAGCTTCTGCTGGCCATTTCAGTTCCCTGACCTGAACCCTGTAGAAAATGAGTGAGGTGAACTGAAGAGAAGAAGTACTAACATGGAGCTGTGAATCTGAAGGATCTGGAGAGATTCTGTATGAAGAAAATGGTCTCTGATCTCTTATCAGGTGTTCTCCAAACTCTTCAGGCATTATAGGAGAAAACTCAGAGCTGTTGTGCTGGGAAAATGACGTTGCAATAATTGGGTGCCAATAATTGTGGCCAACATGAAATAGAGAAAGCATTTATTTCACAATGAGATTTTCTCCCCACTTTCAATTGTTTTACTTCAATGATAGGTTGGAATTTTGTGAATTTTTTGAATGAAAGATAAAAAGGATAAACAATGCAGATTTATTTTCACAGCCGCCTTTGGTCATATTTACCAAGGGTGCCAATATTAGTGGAGGACACTGTATATATATATATATATATATATATTCAGAGTCTGAAGTTACCTTGGTAAAAGACCACGATGTTCATATAACTTGGACTTTTACAATGGTAACTTCAGCCTAAAATATGTTAACAAGGCAGGTAAGGATAGCTGACCAAATTACATTTACATTTATGCATTTAGCAGACGCTTTTATCCAAAGTGACTTACAGTGCATTCAGGCTATATGTTTTTTTTTTATCAGTATGTGCTTTAAAATTAATCCTCAAATATTAGCGGATTTTATCTTTTAAAAACAACACTTATACAGCTACATAAGATACGTATACATTATGTTATAAATAATGTAAATAAATTATTTTATTGTCTACTGATTACCAAAAATCGCAGTTCTGTCTCTCTAACTCAGGGGTGTCCAAACTCGGTCCTGGAGGGCCAGTGTCCTGCAGAGTTTAGCTCCAACCCTAATTAAACACACCTGAAGCAGCTAATCAAGCTCTTACTAGGGATACTAGAAGCTTCCATGCAGGTGTGTTGAGGCAAGTTGGAGCTAAACTCTGCAGGACACTGGCCCTCCAGGACCGAGTTTGGGCAGCCCTGCTCTAACTCAATGCATTCCAATTGCCCGCTATGAACTTCCTGGAACTATTTGAGGTCTACGTGAATCACGTGACGATCGAGCGTTTTGAACTTCCGTTGTCGCAACTCTTGTTTTCTCTATGGCTCTGGCTTAGCCCTCCCTTGGGCTAAACACAGCCATTTGTTATATTGCGCCCCTATAGGCTATGTTCAATTTAACATTTGGATTTAAAAAAAATGTACACGACCCTTCTAATTACACTACTCTTCTAAGTTTGTATTTGTTAATATAAGTTTCACTTGAATCAATCTGAATGTTTTGAATGTTTTCTTAAAAAGGTTTCTATTTTTGTAAGCAGTGAACCAAGGATCAGTGGTTTCACAAGGTGTTTCTGTAAGGAATGTCACCATCTTGTGGTCAGTGGAGGAACTGCATATTAGATTAATTAATGTGAGCACCCATTATTATAGGGGTAATATCGTTTGAGTAGGCTGCAGTGGAAAAAAAAAATGTTGTGATTATGTTTTATTTATTTTTTCATTGTCTATATTATCTTGTTTGTATATCTGTGGAGCATAAATTGTCTTCAGTAGTGTTTATAAAAGCCATGTGTGAAATGATTGAGTTATTAGACTTCCAAAAAGGACAGTTCATGGAAGTCTGTTTAGCTGGAGCGTCTAAACCCTTGACAGCCTAATTGTTTGTTGTTTAAAAACAATAATCTTTACGATTATGATTATAATCACAAAGCATGGGAAGACTTCATCAGCAAAGATAAACAGTGGGCGAAAACCAGACTGTCTCCAAATAACACAGAACTACTGCAGCAAAAGTGTAAGCAACTGAATATTCACATTATACAGGTGCATCTCAATAAATTAGAATGTCGTGAAAAAGTTCATTTTTTCTTTTAAGTTATTTCAAAAAGTGAAACTTTCATATATTTTAGATTTATTGCATGTAAAATAAAACATTTCAAAAAAAATTTGGTTTTAATTTTGATGATTAGAGCTTACAGCTCATGAAAGTCAAATATCAGTATCTCAAAATATTAGAATATTTACATTTGAGTTTCAATTAATGACCATCCCTACTGTATAAATTCCGGGTATCTCTTGTTCTTTGAAACCACAATAATGGAGAAGACTGCTGACTTGTCAATGATCCAGAAGACGAACATTGACGCCCTCCACAAAGAGGGTAAGTCACAGAGGGTCATTACTGAAAGGTGTGGCTGTTTACAGAGTGCTGTATCAAAGCATATTAAATGCAAAGTTGACTGGAAGGAAGAATTTGGGTAGGAAAAGGTGCACAAGCAACAGGGATGACTGCAAGCTTGAGAATACTGTCAAGCAAAGCTGATTCAAACACTTGGGAGAGCTCCACAAGGAGTGGACTGAAGCTGGAGTCAGTGCATCAAGAGTCACCACGCTCAGACGTCTTCAGGAAAAGGGCTACCAAGCCACTTCTGAACCAGAGACAACGTCAGAAGCGTGTTACCTGGGCTGGGGAGAAAAAGAACTCAGTGGTCCAAAGTCCTCTTTTCAGATGAAAGTAAATTTTGTATTTCATTTGGAAACAAGGTCCCAGAGTCTGGAGGAAGAGTGGAGAGGCACAGAATCCATGTTGCTTGAAGTCCAGTGTGAAGTTTCCACAGTCAGTGATGATTTGGGCTGCCATGTCATCTGCTGGTATTGGTCCACTGTGTTTTCTGAAGTCCACAGTCAGCGCAGCCATCTACCAGGAAATTTTGGAGCACTTCATGCTTCCTTCTGCTGACAAGCTTTATGGAGATGCTGATTTCATTTTCCAGCAGGACTTGGCACCTGCCCACACTGCCAAAGGTACCAAAAGCTGGTTCAATGACCATGGTGTTACTGTGCTTGATTGCAGGGGCGCAGATAGGATTTTTTAACTGGGGGGGACCAAGCAGCAGTCCAATTTTTTCAGTCCAGAAAAATCACCAGCTCTTTCAGAGACGATAGTATACGATCACTATGGTTACTGCTACAGACACAATTGAGGCAGCTACCAGCTCCTCATAGGACCCCAGGGTCAGGAGCAATGTTCCCTCTGCGGCCGCGCAGAGGAAATAATATGCCGCACACACGCAAAAATTAGTTGGGAAATCCATTTGATTAAATTCTAGTAAAAGTGAATGAACTGCAATGCTCGGGTTAACCGCTATAGAGTTGATATTGCTCTAGAGTTATAACCGGTGAATGCGGTTTACAGGTTTCATAGAAAGATGAGTTGTTGTAGAAACCAAATCTTTTAATGGTTGCGGACAAAATAGCTCAAATCGAAAGCCAATGCAAACGCAATGACACGTGAACAGACGCGGACAGTACTGAAGTATTTTCACTCTGCTGTAAAAGTACTTTATCAAGTGCCAGTACTTTAAATGAAATTTATAGAAATTTTAAAAATGTATCAGTGTTTTTCTTTAGAAAACTTTACTTCACAACATTCCAAAGCATAATATTGTAGCCTACTTTTTACTGCACTATGTTTCATAGTAAATATCATTTAATACTTAATTACATTAGAAATCTATTACTTTCTTTTACTCAAGTAAAACTAATTCAAAGATTTACTTGAGTACAAGAAAGTACTACATTTGTAATGTTCTTAAGTATTAAAGGTAAAAAACAACAACTTTAATTTATGAAATGTAGTGCAGTAAAAAGTATGACATTATGCTTTGGAATGAAGTGAAGTAAAGTTTTCCAAAGAAAAACCCTCTGATAAACTACAGATACTTTTTAAATTTACTTGAGTAAAGTAAAAATACTTCACTACTGTCCACCTCTGCATGTGAAATAAAACGTCATCATGTATTAAAGAAGAGTGGCTTGATTAAGTGCTGGAAATAGCGGATGATGGACACAGAACGGTACATTTACAGTCACACGCAGGTGTATTGTGCGAACTGTGAATGTTTAGATAGCTATAGAAGAATTCACTTTTTTTATATTTAACTTACAGATCTGAGTTTTAATACTTCAGTTTGTTTTCTATTCTATTCTATCCTATCTGTTTAAATGCTTCAGTTTGTTTTGATATTATATTATATTATATTAGGCCTATATTATAAACCTAATAAATAATTGACCTTGTTTTTAACGGAGCCATCTTATGCTCAACAAGGATGTATTTATTTGATCAAAAATACAGAAAAAAATCAGTAATATTGTGAAACATTATTGCAATTTCTAATACTGGTTTCCTATTTTAATATAGTTTAAAACATAATTTATTTCTGCGATCAAAGCTGAATTTTCAGCATCATTTCTCCAGTCTTCAGTGTCACATGATCCTTCAGAAATCATTCTAATATGCTGATTTATTATCAGTGTTGAAACTGTTGTGCTACTTCATATTTTTTTGGAACCGTTGATACTGTTTTCTTTGATTTAATAAAAAGTTCAAAAGAGCATTTATTTAAAATATAAATCTTTTCTAACAATATAAGTCTTTACTATCACTTTTTATCCATTTAACACATCCTTGCTGAATAAAAGTATTATTTTCTTTAAAAAAGCAAAGAAAAAAATTACTGACCCGAAATCTTTGAATAGTCGTGTGTATTGTAACACAAAATTTATGTTTTGAATAAACAGTTCTTTTTAACTTTTTATATATCAAAGAATACAGAAAAAATATCACACATCCCAAAAAGTATGAAGCAGCACAACGGTTTCCAACATTGATTATAAATCAGCATATTAGAATGATTTCTGAAGGATCATGTGACACTGAAGACTGGAGAAAAAGACCTCGCCTCTATTTTGATACCTCCGCCCCAAAAGTACGTACACAACCATGGCAACGACGATCGCGGAAACAAGTGAAGAAGACACAAGCATATTCAAGCAAAAGCCAACAAGGATAAGTTGTGTGAAACAAAGCAAAATCAACGTTACTCACCTGTCAAAAAGAAACAACACAACCTCGGCGTCTGATTCGAGCCCTTCCCGCTCCTTAAGTTTCTCTCCATCGCTGGAAAGCTGCTCCGATATTTACACGGGTCCTACCTCTTGCCTGATCATAACCCTTCTTTTTAATGTTTTGTTTCTTTGATATTTTCCTCTTTTTTATCTGCCATTTGTCTCTATCTGTAGTCGATCTGCTAATATCCGTCCTGTATACTCAAATTGAGCGCTCTCTTCTGTCTATCAGTACAAGACACGCCCCCTCACTGCTGGTTGGCTGCAAGTGTGTTTTGGGACTTGGTCAGGCACTGCGTTAAAAGCGTTTTTCAAAAATCGCTTCGTGCACGTTTAAAGGAGCGGCGGTCCGGGCCGCAACTAGAGGAAACCCTGATTGATCCTCTGTTTACCGATGTCGCCTTTCGTAGAGACAGTGAGGGGGACAGATCGGGTCACTATGAATCTGGAGGGATCATGTGCCCCCGTTCCCAGTGCCATCTGCGCGCCTGCTTGACTGGCCAGCAAACTCGCCTGACCTGAACCCCATAGAGAATCTATCGGGTATTGTCAAGAGGAAGATGAGAGACACCAGACCCAACAATGCAGATGACCTGAAGGCCACTGTCAAAGAAACCTGGGCTTCCATACCACCTCAGCAGTGCCACAAACTGATCACCTCAATGCCACGCCGAATTGAGGCAGTAATTAAAGCAAAAGGAGCCCCTACCAAGTATTGAGTACATATACAGTAAATGAACATACTTTCCAGAAGGCCAACAATTCACTAAAAATGTTTTTTTTATTGGTCTTATGAAATATTCTAATTTGTTGAGATAGTGAATTGGTGGGTTTTTGTTAAATGTGAGCCTAAATCATCACAATTAAAAGAACCAAAGACTTAAACTACTTCAGTCTGTGTGCATTGAATTTATTTAATACACGAGTTTCACAATTTGAGTTGAATTACTGAAATAAATGAACTTTTCCACGACATTCTAATTTATTGTGATACACCTGTATAATATCAAAGTAATGTTTATTTATAATGAAGCTATAATTGTGAGTTTGCTGACATAGTGCTAGAGTTGAGCTCCAACCATAATCAAGCACACCTGATCCAGCTAATCAAGGTCTTCAGGATTACTAGAAACTTCCAAGCAGGTGTGAGTGGGAGCTGGTTGGATCTAAACTGTGCAGAGCTGCAACCCTCCAGTAACTGAGTTTGACACCATTAGTCTATAGTATTGCGACTGATCTCTTTTTTTCAATCAGTGCAAAGAAATGCAAGTACTGGCAGTGCATCAGATGGAGAGATTTAAAAGTTCATCAAAAGATGGCTGCTGCTCACTTTAGACAGAGATTGGGGAAGAAAAGTGTGGGGCCGAATGCAAACAAATTCTTCCAAAGGTATGTTCCAAATGTTAACATTTACCAGAGTTACCATTCATGTTATCAGTCTGAGACTGTCTGAATAACCATACGTGTCATTGTCTCTTCCCCTTTTTGTCTCTCTTTCTGTCAATCTGTCCCTCATTTAGGGTATGCTTACTTGAGGAAGCTCCTGGATTTTTTTATTTATTTTTTATTTTCTCAAAAATTCTAATGTCACTCATATTTTTATTGTGTCATTTTTATACTTGGGGCAGGGGAAAGGAGCACATATGTATGTTATGGTGTAGTATGTGAGGATGTCATTAAAATAAATGGTGTCGGGGCCAAACCCTTAATCTTTGAATAGGTGACATATTTAGTTGACATGCATAAGTACATGTAAGCTTAACGAGGACACTATAAAATATATATTATATTTTAGTTGGAAGTAGATGCCATCTTAAGGACTTTAAGGTAACAATGTCATTTTGTGGAAAAACTAATTCAAAGTTTCATATAAAAACTTGGAGTCTAAAATACACATATTTTAGAAGTTGTAATTCTGTGTGTGTGTGTGTGTGTGTGTGTATATATTTTTTTTATTTAGTGAACAAGATTAGTACCGGCTAGGTGTCGGCATGATTGTGACCCAGTGTCGGCACAGTTTCTTCACCCAGTGTTGGACTAGTGCCGGCTAAGTGTACCATTTTGGTTGGTGTGATTGTGGCCCAATGCCAGTGGTGTTGGCTCAGTTTCAGTACCCAGATTAGGGCCAGTACTGGCTAAATGTACCATTTTGGTTGGTGTGATTGTGGCCCAATGCCGGTGGTGTTGGCTCAGTTTCAGTACCCAAATTAGGGCCAGTACTGGCTAAGTGTTTCAATTCTTGTCGGTGTGATTGTGTCCCAATGCCGGCAGTTTTGGCAGCCGGACTCGGGCCAGTGTATTTGGGCCGATTCTGGGGTGTCATTTATCCCATGTCCATGCCGAGTTTGGCAACTGCAGCCAGGCCGAGTTATTTCTTCCGGCCTGCCGGATCTGGGCCAGTACCGGGCCAAACCGTTTTGGATACCTGGGGCCTGTTAGCTGGTAGAGAAACAGTGTAAACTTTATAGTAACCTACACAATGTGTATTTGATCGGAATAAAGGACGTCGTCCATTAATTGAAAGGATTATTTTTACCGCTTTTTATAGAAATCAGTGTGTAGCCTACAAACTAAATGTATTTTTTACTTAATTGAAGTGTATTTAAATGTCTGAAACCTAAAATAAACTTTATTCAGTTGAAAACACTGAACAGTTATGAAATATGAAAAGCATTGTGCGCATTTTTCTTTTTTCTAAACTCGTCTTTCTCTGGCTCAGCGCAAGCCAATGTGCGGCGCGTGAAAGGGTTACAATCGATCGTGTTTTGGGGGTGGAGGGGGGACAAATTGAACATGGGGGTTTTGTGGCACAAATCAGGGGTGCGTTTCTCAAAACTATCGTTAGCTGGTCGTTATTTCCGTTGAACTCTATTGGTAATGACAGAACTTGCGACCATAGTTTGGGAAGCGCACCCCTGATCAAGCGCACCCCCCTGTTAATTAGCATAGCATAGGTAGGGTTTAGGGAAGTTCATGTTTGAGCATCAAAACATCAGCAAATAGACATCTTAATATGTTATAAATATAACATTTTACTTAGTTTTAGATTAAAGTTTTTGTCTTCTGCATAAAAATAACTTTCCTTGGTATATATTTTTGTAATAAAAATAAGCTTCTGTTTCATAGACTGATAACAGCTTAACATTATTTACCTTAGCCTACATTTTGGGTCTTTGCTATTATATTCCAATATCATTATGCCTCAATTAGCTAGATATAGATTAAGAGTTGTTTTATATGTACATATGCTTTCTGCTGTGTTTAATATTTATTATAAAAAGTATGACTTGTAATAAAAGTATAACTTCGATTAATATTTATGTTGCTAAAATAACATTCTGTTCTGTAAATCAATTGTCTGCTGGTTTATTTAGCTACTTTTCAGCACACCACATTAAGTATGCCATTTAATACTTTAAGACTTCAATGAATGTTTAAGTGCAAATGAACACCTGACCACTCTTGTAAGTTTGCAACTGTTACAATTAAAAATCACAGAAGGGTACAAACATGCCAGGCAGACAATGGTATGATGTAAGCAACACAGCTACAACAAACAAAACTGATAATGGGTGTGTTAGATTTGTAGTGTATGAATAATCAAGCTTTGAGATAACCAATCACATTGGCGGCACTGAGGGGCCCCCAAATAAAATTCTGCTTAGGGCCCCATAGAGGCTTGGGCCGTGTGATAAAGGCTTAACAGTTTTTTTTAAGCAATTAGAAATCCGAGGTGTGGTAACGCCACGGCTCTAGAACATTGTAAATCTGAAGAATTTGCTTTTGAGTGCTGTGCATAGGAAAGTGATTTATATTATAGGCCTAATAAAAAATATAATTTGCTTATTAATTCACATGCATTAGCCTATTTTATATACACACTGGTGATTAAAAGTTTGAAATAATTAAGGCTTTTTATTTATTTATTTATTTATTTGAAAGAAGACTGAATTTATTTGATAAAAAATACAGTAAAAAAAATAGCCTAATATTATGAAATATTACACTTACAATAGTGGTTTTCTATTTAGGATGTTTTAAAATGTAATTTATTTCTGTGGTCAAAGCTGAATTTTCAGCATCATTACTCCAGTCTTCAGTGTCCCTTCAGAAATCATTCTAATGCTGCTTGATTTTCTGCTTAATTATCAGTAATTATTTGTGATCAATTATTAATAATGGTTTTATTATTGGTATAAGGGTTCTCAGTTAAAGAACAGCATTTATTTGAAATAGAAGTACTTTGTAATAAGTGTAAATATCTTTACTGTCACTTAAATCAATTTAATCAAAGTCCCTTTTTGTATTATGTAATGGGGGCAGTCGTGGCCTAATGGAGAGTCGGACTTGTAACCCAAAGGTCACGGGTTCGAGTCTCAGGTCCGGTGTTGTGCTCATTTTCGACCCCCTGCCAAATTATTATCCCCTCTCATTGAAATCGCTATATGATTGCCTAATCCTAACCCCTCCCCCACACCTAACCCTAAACCTACCAATACTAGGGGGGTAATAATCTGGCAGAGGTCAGAATTGGGCACAACACCGGCAGGGATTGTCGGTGGGGGGAGTGAATAACCAGCGCTCTCTCCTCCTTCAATACCACGACTGAGGTGAGACCCTTGAGCAAGGCACCAAACCCCCAACTGCTCCCCGGGCGCTGCAGCATAAATGGCTGCCCACTGCTCCGGGTGTGTGTTCACTGCTGTGCAGGGCCGTGCAGAGACCTTTGGAGGGGCAGGTGCTCAAAGTATAAAAGGGGCACATGGAAAATGGCTTTTAATAGGGCTGTGCTGCTTGCTGATATGTGTATCGAAATGGATGCTTCTGTATTGATACAGCAGCAAATGCCATGACGCAGGTTTGAAAAAGAAACACAGAACAGAAAATACCATTTTAAGTTTAAATGTTAAAGACATTTTTTGCACCTCTTAATTACTCTGGAATTATATTATTATTATAATTGTTGTTGTTGTTATTGTGTTTACGGTGGTTTTGCTGTTGTAAACACTACTGTTGTTGTTGTAGAAAAAAAATATTCCTGTCTTATTTAAAATAGAATTCTATTCTAATCCTGTTCTGAATTTATTCATTTTTTGAATGATAATGATTATAAAAACAGGATTGATAAGTATAATTCAGAGGAAAATCAGTATAAGCCCAGTGTTTTGATAATTATTTTTAAGGCACTCTACGTTTTTTAAATAAATACTGTAATAATAGTTCAAAGTATGAATAGTTTTTAGTCAGATAACATAAAAAAGACAAGACACCTCGAAGCGCTTTAAACTTTTCCCAATTAAACAGCAAGAACGAGAACAAGCACCTTTGTTTTTATTGCTGTGTGTAGAACTACCTTAGCTGCATTTTTTATTTAATATTAATTTTAATAAAATGTCCATTCGTCCCCCGCACTTTATTCAAGCTCGAGCAGGTGTTTTCACATAGAGGTTTCTAGATTTAAATTAAAAGAGACATGACCTGACGTTTTATTTGTATCCAAAATGAGGAGATATGAATATCAGGAGATCTGAACACTCTCGTGCAGTGCATGTTTCATACTCGAAGCCAGAGGGCGCTCTCGCGCAGAAACTTTTGACGTGCATATGGACAAACTCACACGGCTATCGCTGTAGCTGAGCTGAATAAAAAGCAGAAACGTTTTTACTGATGAAACGTGAAGACAATAAAAGATTGCGAAAATATATGGTCTATGTGTGTTTTTCAAGTTATCTTCAGGTAATAAATAAACTATATGAAAAATGCAGTACTGATTAACAAAACATTTAGTATAGAAACTATAAAATATATTTCCTGAATTATTCTGTGATAAAAATGGGGAAAAGGGTGTAAATCAATCATAAAATTGTCATTAGGAAAACATTGAACAAAAATATTGTAGCCCCTTGCTGCAGAGCTAACCGTGCTTCCACAGGCTACACACAGCAATATAAACAACAGCTGCGCATGATCTCTTCATTCCGTTCTCGTCAAATAATAATAATTCAATAATATAATATAAGTTTACAAGCACACCGCTCCGCTGAGAACTCCACTTACCGGCAGCCGCGGACGTTATTGAAGGCATCCTAAAGGCATGTCTGAACGTGAGGGATCTTCCCAGATGAGATCGTCAGGTGAAAGGTCATCATGTGGATAATTTAATTTACGGCTAAACTATTATTAATTCATTTTACTAATAGTTAGATTGGGCAGGCCTTCACAAAAGGGCGTTTAATTACAAAAAAAAATATATATATAAAAAAAAAAAATTGCCTTGACAAAAGGGCACTTTGGGCATCAAGGGGAAAAGGGGCAGGTGCTCAAGCACCCACCGCCCCCCCCCCCCCCCTCTGCACGTGCCTGCTGCTGTGTGTGTGTACTGCGATGGGTTAAATGCAGAGCACAAACTCCGAGAATGGGTCACCATACTTGGCCACACATCACTTCACTTCATAATCTTTGATTTTTAATGCAACATTGTTGAAGAAAAATATTAATTTATATTTTTTAATCTTACCCAAGACTGAATGGTATCACATTTTCCACAAAAATATGAAGCAGCACAACAGTTTTCAACATTCAGAATAATCAGAACTGTTTCTTGAGCAGCAAATCAGCATATTAGAATGATTTCTGAAGATCATGTGACACTGAAGACTGGAGTAATGATGCTTAAAATACAGCTTTGATCACAGCAATCAATTATATTTTACTATATATTCACCTAGAAGACAGCTATTTTAAATTGTAACATTATATATTTCACAATACTGTTTACTGTATTTTTCATCATCAAAATAATTTGTATACTCTTTTCCACAATTGGAGCTCTTTTCCTTAAAATGATAGATGTCAAGCTCCTGCAAAAGGACAAATATTGTATATGACCAATAGAAAGGCCCATAAAAACAGTCCGCATTCTGCACTATTCAAGTCTTCTAGAGTAGACGATACCAGAGCATTGTGTCATATGGACTAATAATATTGGTATTTAACTTTAGTGATATTAAACTGTCCCTCATAAAAATTCTTTAAAATGATGTACTATTTGCCATATACACCAGAAAAGACTAATTATGATGTCAAGAATATGCCACTCATTTATGGTGTGGTGCGGTGTGTTGCGGACCGGGTTTGGTGGGCCGCTCTATGCCAAAAAGTCAAGGGCCACTTTTTGGCCCCAGTCCGCCCCTGCCACTGTCTATATCACACACAAAATCCTGTGTAAAAAGCACCTTTTTAGCAACGATCTGGGCCCATAACCTGTTGAATTTCATGTGTTTTTTTTATTCACACAACAGAAAGAGGTAGTAGGAATTAACAGAACTGCAGTGACACCCGGGCTGTGTTCCACTCCACTTTTAGACATGCACTCGCAAACTTCCCACTTCCCCTCGGGGGAATCCCCGCCTCCATTTTGAAGTGCCATAGTTTGCATGGCTGAACTTATTTTAATTCGCTGCTACAAATCATCAGCTCTCTATGAAAATAAATAATGTAAATTTGCTTGGATACTATTAGAGATCTTTAGTCATCCAAATCCCTGACAAAATATTGGCCTATAAACTTAGTGTTTCACAGCTGGAAATGTTAAATCAGCCAGATTGAAGCATTTGTTTTGATCTTCCCTTACTGCATGCTTCTGAACTCCGCTCCATCACAAAATTGGCACACTCACATAATTTAGCACAGTACATTTATCAGATGCTTTTATCCAAAGCAACTTACATTGCATTCAAGTTACAGTTTTATCAGCTCTTGCTTTCCCTGGGAATCGAACCCATAACCTTGGCGTTGCTAGCGCCATGCTCTACTATTTGAGCTACAGGAAAGCAATTTAATTTATCAGTAATTTATGTTTAGACAATGTTCGCACTGTGGTTGTTTAGGACTGACAACCACATTTACTTAAAAGTGTAAGTAGCGAAAGGTCTTGTTTACACAGCAGGTACTGCAGGTGTACGTTTGGTGAATGCAGTTTTCATAGATAACCTTTGTGGGAACGTAACCATATTGTCGACTCAAATACAGGACTGACAAACATTTTCTACTGAATGTGGCTACAGTATAGTTTTTGTTTGTTTGTTTTTAAAGAAAGGGCTAATTGAATAGACCATGATCTTAGTAAGTGTGATTGAAAGTTTTTTTTTGTTTATTGACTAAAACAGATTATTTCTCTGCACTATTTTGTTGGTAACAATTGTATGCAATGTCAAATTAGATCAGTTATATTGCATATTTATTCTATTTTAATCCTGAAACTCTAACACCTAAATCATAGATTGAAAATTT
This sequence comes from Schizothorax lantsangensis, assembly GCA_027422415.1. Taxonomy (NCBI): domain Eukaryota; kingdom Metazoa; phylum Chordata; class Actinopteri; order Cypriniformes; family Cyprinidae; genus Schizothorax; species Schizothorax lantsangensis. The sequence goes on along the minus strand of CM049842.1, from coordinate 11,931,911 downwards.
AATTTTTCATTAACCGACATATGTTGAAACCATTAATGGGCAGTTTCCAGCTCAAAGAGTCCACTATTGTGGCCTCCAAGGTATTTATTAGTCCACTCAATTTCTTTTGGAGTTACTACTGCTGTCATGGCAAAATTTCCACTCAAATATTTACATTTATTATAAATAAGGAATACGCCTTTATCTAAAGCAACATATTGTTTTCAATGTATAGTCTGCATGTTTTATCCATTCATAAATTTTTTATTATTATTTGAAAATCAAACCCATGACCTATATTCAGAGAAAGATTTATTTTAGTAACTCATATTCTTTGAACTGGTGGCCCTTTTACCAGCTAAATTCTATTAAATAATCAGCTGGCTGCCTATGACCAACTTGTCCCTCGTCTTTGGAAAGATTTCATAGTAGTGCCAATTGCTAAAAAAAAAAAAAAATATCCCATTTCTCTTAATGATTATAGGCCTGTTGCACTCACCTCTTTGGTAATGAAATAATAATAATAAAAAAGTTAGTAAGGGGATTTTAGCCTTAACACAGTCAGCACTTGATCCTATGCAGTGTACTTATAGATCAGGTAGAGGAGTGAAAGATACCACTTGTACCTTACTAAATACTGTATGATGTTAACACAATTGGAGGATACAAATAATCATGTACGTTTGTGTTTCATTGATTTTTCCTCTGCTTTTAACTGGGTTCAGCCCAATATTTTGGCAAGAACTCTTACCAACAATATTCACTTAAACTTTACATTGTGTGACTTAAACATTGTGTGTTGGTTGGTGGATTTTTTTACTAACAGATCCCAAAGAGTATGTGTTAATGGTGTGTTGACCAATGCATTGTTGTCTTCTTCTGGTGAAGGAGTATAAATATTTAGGGCCCGTTATTGATGCTAAACTAACATTTGAGGCAAACACTGACATTATTAGAGGGAAAGCTCTTCAATGTGTTTTGAGGAAACTAACAACTTTTCGTATGGATGTTTCTTTTATGAACATTTTTTACACCTGTTTTATTACATTTGTCTCAAGTTTTTCCAATATTTGTTGGTATGGAAATCTGAATGTAAAGAACTGGAGTAAGTTGAACAGTATAGTTAAAATGTGCAGCAAGATTTATGAACATATTAACCAGGAAGGGCCATTTAGTCCTTTCCGATGTCACCCATCCATTGTGTATTGAATTTTAACTGCTTTCCTCAGGCCGGAGATTTAAACTCCCTTTGTGCAAATCAAATAGATTTAAGAATTATTTTATACCTGCTGAATAATGTTTTTAAATTACTTCTTATAAATGTGTGTTATTTAGTGAGTGTTGTGTTGCTGTTTATGTATGTATACTGTTGTGTACATAAAGAATTGCCTTTAAGGATAATAAAGTTAAGTAAGTTTAATTTAATTTTAATAAACTTTTTTTGCTTGCATGAGTGGAGGAAACCTTAATGAACAAACTTTTTTACATTATTGACAGCTATTATGTGTATTAGATTGTTAGAATATTTCAGTATTTAAGTGTCTTTTTTAAAATCAGTTCATTCATTTATTTGAGAATAAAATTGCTCTGAAGATCACTCCAAAACAAATGTCTAGTTAGCATAGATTTATTTCAAAAGGAATATTACATGTAAATCTACAGAACAATCATATTATATGACTTCAGTAGAGGCTCCCATCAGGTTTGGGGGTTTCACTCTTCTTTGGCCTGAGACAAAAAAAAAGACACAGAACTCATGTAAATACTCAATACATTTTTAAGCATAAGCTGACTGCTGTATGTTTCTTCTCAGTAAATGCAAGAAACCATTTACTTTACTGAGTAAAGATTCGCAACTGACCTTTCCAGCATCACGGCTCTTGACTCTGAGCTTGTTGACTTGAGACTCAGAAATATCGGCACGCTCCTCAGCCTCCTCCAGCTCATGCTGCACCTTCCTCAACTTGGACAGATGAGTGTTGCCTTGCTCCTCCTAAAGAGTAACATTTTTAACATGTTTGTTAACTAAGCCGTGGAACATCAGTTATACTGTTCCAGTACATCAATGACTAATTAATTAATAATCAATGTGTCAAAATGTTCAGATTTATTTAACATACCGCCTCCTCAGCCTGCCTCTTGTAGGCTTTGACCTTCAGCTGCAGCTTATCAACCAGATCCTGAAGTCTGTTGATGTTCTTCTTATCCTCCTCAGTCTACAAACAATAAAAAAAATCATAGATTTGTATGGATAAACTTATGGATATGGTAGGGTATGATCATACCTGATAAGACAGCTCTTTCACTCTCCTCTCATATTTGCGGACACCCTTAACAGCATCAACTCCACGTCTCTGTTCTGCTTCAACTTCAGCCTCAAGCTCACGAACCTTTGATAGCACATAATAAATAAGTGAACTAAGGTTCCAAGATGGTACTTTAATTTTAGGAATACGTGTAAGCAACATCTTCAAGAGATTTTATCCAAAAATTATATTTTATATGAAAATAAAAATCCTTTAAAAAATATTTACCCTGCTCTCCAACTTCTGGAGTTGTTTCTTTCCTCCCTTCATGGCCAGATTCTCAGCCTCATCCAGACGGTGCTGCAGGTCCTTCACTGTGACCTCCAGATTCTTCTTCATCCTCTCAAGGTGAGAACTGGTGTCCTGCTCCTTCTTGAGTTCTTCTGCCATCATGGCAGCCTTTTGCATTAATATAGATATATATTAGATTGTCATTTTTAAGTACACAAATGTCTTGTGAAACATTTGGCAGCTACGGTTTCTCACATCAGTGATGGCTTTCTTGGCCTTGTCCTCTGCGTTTCTGGCTTCCTGTACAGTGTCGTCAACTTCGCTCTGGATCTGAACAAGGTCAGACTCAAGCTTCTTCTTGGTGTTCAAGAGACTTGTGTTCTGCAACATGAAAAGCAACAGTTTGAACATTTTGAATGATGCTCTCAATTTCCTTAACTTCACTGTAAAAACAACATGCCCTAACCTGAGAGTGCAGCAGCCCAACACGCTCACTGATGTCCACCAGCTCTTGTTCAGCCACTTTGCGGCCTCTCTCTGTCTGCTCCAGAGCAGCTCTCAGCTCCTCAATCTCAGCTTGCATCAGAGTGTTTCTGCGCTCCACCATTGCCACCTGCTCCTTCATGTCTTCCTGTCCTCTCAGAGCATCATCAAGGTGCAGCTGGGCATCCTGAACATAACAATAGCATTACAGTAAGCTTTTGATGCGCTTTCTGTTGGCCTTTCACTTGACATAGCTTTGATTATACAAACATATTTATGCACCCCAAAGCCAAAGAGAAGCAATATACCTTGAGTTGTCCCTGAACGTTCCTGAGCTGTTTCTGGGCCTCAGAAGCTTGGCGATTGGCATGGCTCAGCTGAATCTCCATCTCATTAAGGTCTCCCTCCATCTTCTTCTTGATTCTCAGGGCATCATTCCTGCTCCTGACCTCAGAGTCCAGAGTGCTCTGCATGGATTCAATGACTCTCTGGCTGTTCCTCTTGATCTGCTCCATTTCCTCATCCTTCTCTGCAAGCTTCCTGTCAATCTCACCCTTGACCTGGTTTAGCTCAAGCTGGACACGGAGAATCCTGGACTCCTCATGCTCCAGGGTGCCCTATGAAAAATACAAACAACATTTACACAACACAATATAATGCTTCTAGCAAGAATTACATATCAATCTCAGTATACTCACTTCAGCTTCCTCCAGGGCAGTCTGAATCTCAGACTTCTCAGTCTCCACTGTCTTCTTGGCCTTTTCCAGCTCATGGATGCTCTTACCAGTCTCACCTAACTGCTCTGTCAGATCTGAAATCTCCTCTACAAGTTAGAAAGAAAATATTAATCAACAAATATACTGTGAATCACTACAGATTTAACACTGTAAAACAGATTTAAATAATCAATTTAGTAATGTCATTCTTACGCTGCAGATTCTTGTTTTCTCTCTTGAGGGTCTCCAGCTGATCCAGACTCTCCTCATAAGAGTTCTTCATCTTGAACAGCTCAGTGCTGAGTGAACGAGCCTCTTTCTGGGCACCTTCCAGCTCTGCCTGACCTTCTTCATATTTCTGTTTCCATTCTGCCAGGACCTTTGGTGAAGATATTTCAAGGTCAAGTTTATTTAGAACATCTTCAACAAAGCCCATTTTAGCAATGATTTAGGAAGAGAATATCATATAATGATTTTTTTTACCTTGTCAAAGTTCCTCTGCTTCTTGTCAAGGCTGCCAGCCAAAGAATTGGCTCTCTCCACATCAATCATGAGGTCCTCCACCTCACCCTGGAGTCTCTGTTTGGTCTTCTCCAGAGAAGCACATTTGGAATTTACAGCCTCAATTTGTTCCTCTGCCTCCTGTAGCCGCTGAGCCAGCTTCTTCCTACAATGAATTTGTAAACATCAGTTTTAACATGAAAGCCTTTTCCCATATGAACACATAGTAATCAGCTTTTGTGATGTTCATACTTGGACTCTTCAAGTTCCTCTGTGCGCTGGATGGCATCAGTTTCATATTTGGTTCTCCACTGAGCAACTTCACTGTTGGCCTTTGACATTCCCCGCTGCAGCTCAGCCTTTGCCTCCTGCTCTTCCTCATACTGCTCACGGAGCAGGTCGCAGTCATGACGGGCTGATTGCACAGCATGGGCCAGTGCGTTCTTAGCCTAGGAGAGAAAGTCATATGATATTAGCTTTATTGCTTAGCAGCATAGTCAAAATTGTGTGTTTGTTTTGACTATGCTATATTACCTTAACCTCCTCTTCAATCTGCCTCTTAAGCTCTTCAGTTTGCTGAGTGAACGCTTGTTTGCCTCTGGTGAGCTGAGAAACCAAAGCCTCCTTCTCCTCCAGCTGACGGCCAAACTCACCTGTGTAAATTTAAACTCACTGTGTCAGATTGTGTTAATGTCTCCAACAGTTAATATCAAAACAAACTATATAAAAGAAAATTTAAATGTATGTTTTCTCTAATAAGACTCAATTACTATTGAAGTACTATTAATTTCTTCATGATTGTTTTTGGTTACCATTTTCAGTTTGAAGTCTTGCTCTTTGAGCACTGAGGTCATTTATCTGGCGAAGGTTCTCATCATTCTTAGACTTTATTTCACTAAGTTGGTCCTCGAGTGTGCGGGACATTTTCTCAAGATTGGCCTAAAAATACAAGATCATTAGATGTTTGAAAAACTTAAAGACATGTTCTATATTCTTTAGGCATAAAATTCCCAACCTTTGCTTTGGCAACAGTCTCCATGTTGCTGGAGAGATCATCAATCTCCATTTTGTATTCACTCTTCTCTTTCTCAAGCTTCTGCTTGACACGCTGGAGGTTGTCGATTTGCTCTCCCAGCTCTGCCACAGTGTCTGCCTGCTTCTTACGGAGGGCAGCAGCCGTAGCTTCATGCTGGAGGGTGGACTCTTCAAGATCACGACGCAGCTTCTGGAATTCAGCTTCACGCTTCTTATTCATCTCGATCTGAGCAGCAGTGGCTCCTCCAGCCTCCTCAAGCCTCTCACTGATCTCCTCAAGTTCCCTGGAGAGATCAGCTCTCTGCTTCTCAACCTTGGCACGAGCAGCACGCTCAGCCTCAATCTCTTCCTCCAGTTCCTCAATGCGAGCCTACAGTGGCAAGTAATTAATCAGAATTTTTAGTGATCTGGATTTGATCAAAATCTCTCAATCTCTCAATTTCATACCTGAAGCTCCTTGATCTTCTTCTGGAGTTGAGCACCCAGAGTTTGTTCATCTTCAATCTTGCTGAGCAGCTGGCTTGTTTCAAAGTCTTTCCTGTGGGTGTTCAATAATGAGTAGTTTTTTTAAACAATAACAAATAAAAAAAAGTTTTCATTAAAAGATTGGCCTGGTTTCACAGACAGGTCTTAGACTAAACCAGGATTAGGAGTTCAATTAGGACATTTAAGTAATTTTTATAAACTTGCCTTAGAAAAAAACATTACTTGTGTGCATTTTGAGACAAAATAATGGCACTGATATATTTTAAGATCAGTCAGAGCAAGTTTTTTTGAAACAGCTCAGACTTAGATTTTAGTCTGGGATTAGGTTTAAGACTTGTCTGTGAAACCGGGGGATTATGTTTTAATTACTTTTTAATTTTCTCCTCAGATTGCTGTTTGTCATTTTCCAGGTCCATGATGGACTCTTGTGCTAATTTCAGGTCTCCTTCAAGCTTCCTCTTAGCTCTCTCCAGGTCCATGCGGAGCTTCTTCTCTTGTTCAAGGGAACCCTCAAGCTATTGGACAGTGATATAAAAAATATTTTCAGGGTAAAAAAGACCGTTAATTTAATTAATTAATGACATGTTTAGTTAGTTACTCACATCATCAACTTGCTGCTCAAGTTTTGTCTTGGATTTGGTCAGGGTGTTGACTTTGTCCTCCTCTGCCTGAAGATCATCCAATGTCTGCTGATGTGCCTCTTGGAGGGCTTTCTTCTCCTTTGTAAGCTTGGCAAGGCTCTCATCCTGAGCTGCCATTTCCTCAGTCAAGTTCTTGACCTGTGCGAATTGTTTTGTTCCAAATTAGTGTTTTTTTTTTTTTACAATACATATTCTACATCATCATATAAAACAGAGATTAATCTAATCTTAACCCAACATAATCTCCAACCTTATTCTCAGTGGCATGTTTCTCCTTTTCCACTTTAGCCAAGGTGAGCTCCAGGTCATCAATGTCTTTCTTCAGCTCAGAGCACTCATCCTCCAGTTTCCTCTTCTTGGCTGTCAGTTCAGCATTGATCTCTTCCTCATCCTCCAGTCTTTCAGTTGTCTCTTTGAGTTTAGCTTCAAGCTGGATTTTGCTCTTGATCAGACCCTCACACCTCTCCTCAGCATCTGAGAGATTCTCAGATTCCTGTTTGGAAAATATATCACTATCACTGGAAACCATACTGTTAATTTTAATGGAGCCAAAATTCATTTAATTCAATTAGGTAAACTCACAGATGCTGCTTGCAGCTGCAGATCATTTTTCTCTTGCAACAGTGCCACCATCTTCTCTTCAAGCTCCTTCTTTTTTGCTTCAGCCTTGGCAAGATTTTCTTTGCATTTTGCAAAGTCTTCTTTCATGCTTACCAATTCCTTCTCAGTCTCAGCACTCTTCAGCAGAGGCTTAATCTTGTAGTAAACCTTCATCCATGGCCAGTGTTTGACATTCATGAATGAGCGAACGTTGTATTGAATGGTGTAAATGGACTCCCTAAGAAAAATTCATTATTAAATGCCATAATTATCATTATTTACCATTCACACAGGTATTATTGATATTATCTTTATTCATGACATTCCTCACCTCCTCTCCGTCATCTTCACATACTCCCTCCTCATCAGGTAACCACGGCAAAGAGCCTGAGTCATTGTAACCAGAGCGGCCAGTTTCTCATCACGCATCTCCTCAAGATTACCCAGAAGACCAGCTTTGAAGAACACCTGAATTCACAACAAATCAAAAGTTATTGATTTAAACAGAATGAGCATAAACGATAGATCATGATTATTGAATGTTTTAAATGCTGTAAAGCAAAATATGAACCTTTGTATGTCCAAATCTATACTGGTCGTGATCAACGTCAATGGATCCCAGGAGTTTCTCAGAAGCCTTCTTGTTGTCAATAAACTGTCCCTCTGGGATTACACTGGCATTCAGCACCTTGTATCTGTTGAAGATCAATCAAAATGCTTCATATCCTCTAATTAAAAGCCTCATACAGAAAATGGTGTTTTCATGTGGTCCCATTTACCTCTGCTTGAAGTCACCATAGAGGATTCTGCTGGGAAAGCCCTTTCTGCAGATTCTGATGCCCTCCAGCACACCATTACACCTCAGCTGGTGGATAACCAGGTGGTTCTCCATGAGACCTATAAAGAACAGTTTAGATTATGAGCTTGGTAAATTGACATCATCATTATTATATATATTACCTTTGTTAATGTCAAAATATTTGTAGGCCCTTTATTACTTTACCTGGAGTCTTGGACTCATTGGGAATCAGGCAACGCACAAAGTGAGGGTGAGTGCTCCTCAAGTTGGTCATGAGCTTGCCCAAGTTCTCCTGTTTAATCATGAATTGTTATAGCTTTCTTAGTCACATTCTCTCAGTTGTTTATATATATATATTTCTCTGACTTAGAGTCAAGCAAGCTGAGACACAGTCACACAGTGCAACATTATTCACATTTGGTCTCAAACAAAGACATACTCTAAATTGAGAAGATACAGTCTGCATGGAACCACCCTTCTTCTTGCCTGCCTTCTTGCCACCACCGGTCTCTAAGCAGATGAAGAGACAAAGGAAGGCACAATGTAATAACCAGAAGAAAGTGCAACATTAAATCAATGTTTGGTTAATTAAATTAACACAATTTAATTAACATTTCAGTTTTTCATTACCCTCAACAACAGGTGGGTAGATAGCAGCCAGCAGTTTGACAGAAGACTTCTGGTAAAGCTGCAGAACAGACTCATTCAGTGGATCCTTGTTCTTGTCCAACCAGCCAGTAACATTGTAGTCCACAGTTCCAGCGTAGTGCACCAGGGAGAAGTGGGCCTCAGGCTTGCCTTTGACAGGCTTTGGTTTCTGGAAAGCATTGCACTTGCCAAGATGCTGATCATACAGCTTGTTCTTGAAGGAAGTGTCTGAAGCCTTGGGGAACATGCACTCCTCTTCAAGGATAGAGAAGATACCCATGGGCTGTTTATAAAATAAAATGTATTATTAAAAATGTATACTTTTGAAAACGGAAAATGGAAATTAAGTTCATAAACCATTAAAAACCTTCTCAATGAGCTCAATGCAAGCAGCCAAGTCCATGCCAAAGTCAATGAACTCCCAAATAATGCCCTCCTTCTTGTATTCCTCTTGTTCCAGCACAAACATGGTGTGGTTGAAAAACTGTTGCAGTTTCTCGTTAGTGAAGTTGATGCACAGCTGCTCCATGCTGTTGTACTGGAGAAAGGAACAGGGCCATTTACTGACTGCTGAATGTAACTCAATTTGCCATAAAGAGAGATAAACATAAAATATTATTACATCAAAGATCTCAAAGCCAGCAATATCCAGCACACCAATGTAGAAATTTCTTTGTTGTTTTGTGTCCAACATCTGGTTGATACGAACGACCATCCACAAGAACATCCTCTCATAGATAGATTTGCACAAGGCGCTAACAGAGTTGTACACCTGTAAGTAGAATAGAGGGGATATTTTATTAAAAACTTTTTGATTTTGCAATCAATAGTCGGATTCAATCATGATTTTCAGGCTGTACACAAGGACATGCTGGAAATATGTTACTACATACCTGTGGCACAGTCTGACCTTTGGTCACAAACTCATTTCCGACCTTGACTCTGGGGTAGCACAAAGCCTTCAGCATATCAGCAGAGTTCAAACCCAGAAGGTAGGCAATTTTGTCAGCCTCTGCAATTTGAAAGGGTACAAAACATCCATACATTTCTTGCCTTGAAAAAAAATTGTTTTTCCTTCATGAAAATAGAAAGAATCAGTGCTTTTGATTCTCTCAATTAAAGCACTGCATGTGATCACACATATTAGTACTATTTAGTCTCACCTTCGTTGCCATCAGGCTCAGCCTGCTCCTCACGCTGCTTCTGCTTGAACTTCATGTTACCATGATGGAGCACAGCTCCAGTGAACTTGTAGATGCACATCTTCTCCTCATTAGTGAAGCCCAGAATGTCAATAGCAGTCTGGAAATTACAGAGAAGATTGAACTCTATGATCAGCCATATTTATATAGAAAACATTAATAAAACAAAAACAGCATTGACTCACATCAGTAGCAACCAGCTCCTCTTTATCATCAATGCTTGCCACTGTGATCTGCCCCATACTGCACATGGGGAAGTCATATGGGTTGGTGGTGATGAGCGTCATTTCTGTAAAATAAACATAATAGCATTTATGAAAGAGTATTATCTGGTATTGTCTGATATATTTACAATATCATCTGGCATCAAAACATAGAATCAAATATGTGCACCTACCAATCAGCTCAGGCTTATGGTTGGTCATCATCTGGTAAAAGATGTGGTAGCCTCTCTCATCTGAAAGCTGGAATGTCACTCTAGACTTCTCCAGCAGATCTGTTGAGAGAATGTACTTGAGTCACAATCATCTGAAGAGTGACAGACAAAGACAAATGTGGGATGCATAAATTAAATTAAATCATGTCCACCTACATGTCTCAATGTCAGCACTGGCCAGTTTTCCTGATGTGCCAAAGTGAATTCTGATGAATTTACCCTGTTTTAAACGAAATAAGATGACACATGAATAATAGTAATGATAATAGTTTTATAGAAATCTTTGTATAGAAAAATCCAACACAACTAATGAAATGTACTGTAAATAAAAAGTGGTGAACTTACAAAACGAGAGGAGTTGTCATTTCTCACAGTCTTGGCATTACCATAAGCCTCAAGCAGAGGGTTGGCAGCAATAATCTGATCCTCAAGAGAGCCCTGCATTGGTTGAAGGGTGTATTATTATTATTATTATTATTATTATTATTATTATTATTAAGTTACATATATTTTTACATAGTCTCATACCTTAATTTTGCTGGCAGCCTGCTCTTTCTTCTTGTCAGTATGAACCGCAACTGTGGCAAAGTACTGGATGACACGTTTAGTGTTCACAGTCTTTCCAGCACCGGATTCTCCACTGGTTTATTAAAGATGAGAAGATAAACATTGATAAAATACACTTTTCAGAAGACAGAAGTATACAGTATATTTATATTCTATTTTGTATATGTCTCCATATATTTATATTTGCCATATCTCTACTTTATACTTGCATCTGTTGCTATAGTCAATTAAATTAAAATACTTACGTAATCAGGACAGACTGGTTTTCTCTATCTGTTGATTACAATGTGTACAATTTCTGGTAAATCTTTATTTTATGTACAGCAACATTTAATTAAATCTATAGAATTAACTTCCATAAGGTCTTACCAGTCTGCATGAACTGATAGGCGTTGTCAGAGACAGAGAAGATGTGGGGTGGGGCCTCCATACGCTTTTTGCCTCTGTAGGCAGCCACCACTTCTGCGTCATACACTGGGAGCCACTTGTAGGGGTTCACAGTAGCGCAGAACAGCCCAGAGTAGGTCTGAAATGAGCAGAGAAGTGGTCAGATTGCAAAAATACAGACAAAATTAACTTAAATACTGTTTCATTTTGCTTCAGAACTTACATAGATCATCCATGCAGCATATCGCTCTTTGAGATTATACAGCACAGAGGGTTCATTGAGATGGGTCATCATGGCCATGTCCTCAATCTTGTCATACTTGGGAGGATTCATTGGATGGACGTCATCCTCTTTAGCAACTACCTCCTATTAATTTGATCCATTAAATATAGCAGAAAATAAATTAAATATGGAATAAATTTATGTACTGGGTATCTAGTCTAAATGTTGAAAATTCACCTGCTTAGTGTCAATCACAACAACAGTGACTTTGCCACCTTCTTTGCTCTTGATTGTTCCCTTGACGTACAGCTCTTTAGGATCAACCACATAGCAGGCAGTCTTGGCATCAAATGGTTTGCTCTGAGCCTCGATTCTCTCCTTCTCAGGCTTACGGAGGTATATGGAAGCCTTGCCATAAAGGGCCATCTCCGCGTCCGTACTCATGGTGGCGGTTTACTAAAATTTAGAGGAAAAAAAAAAGACTATTGGTGATCAAGTATACACGTAAAGAATTCACATAGGGTCTCATGTAGGTCAGGTCTTTATAGATTTATAGAGTATTAAAAAGTGAAGAAGCCTATTAAAATAAGTGAATACACTAGTCCTTAATTGATGGTGTGCCTGATTAGATCTGTGGCACAGGATGCAATTTGCTGATACAATTTAATACATAAACAAACTGCATAAACACAAATGAAACAGAATTGTTTATATCTCTTTTATTTATGTTCACAGGGTGTTCCTGTGGCTCAGTGGTAGAGCATTGCGTTAGCAGCGCAAAATGTTGTGGGTTCAATTCCCAGGGAACACACATACTGATTAAAAAAGAATGTATAACCTGAATGCACTGTAAGTCGCTTTGGATAAAATGTATGTGGATGTAAATGTATGTGTACATACACTATGTGTAAAATGTGTCCCTAGTCCCACTTAAAATCTGCCCTTGGACATGTGTGAAACCTTTTAATCTCATTTATCAAAAATAGCAGCACATCTACAATAAGCAGTCTACATGGATTTGACAAAAGACCCGCTTATCAACCAAATTTGTAATGCAGTAACACAATGTATTGCTACCACCTACCTTCCTGCTCCTTGAGACCAGATGAAATTTTCACAGCCCTGCCAAGAAATTCAGTTAAACAAACTATATTTAGACATGTTTAGATGTAAATGTCAATGTCATATCAATGTTTATTTTCCTTTAAAATAATATCTTATTAAAGACTTAATCTTCTGTCATATCAACTGGTTTAGCTCACTCACATAAGTAACAACATCAAATGCAAAGTACTTCAGCTTCTTACCACAAGTTGGAACTCCTCTAGTCTCCTCTGAGACGGTCATGCTCTCGTCCACACTTATATTGAGGTCAGTTTGCACACTAAGCAGAAGCTATATATGGACAAGCTTTGGAGTTTTATTTTATGGTAAGAAGCTACATCTATTCTCAGTCATCAACATATATAACAGCCTTTTACACAGTTATAGTTTTCACATACATTTGACAACACATTACTTCAAAAAGATGTTCACATTTGGATTAAATTACATGATAGATTTAAATATCATAGTTATCTTTCATAGGAATTATCATATAATAGTTTTACATTTACATATTATCATATAATAGTTTTACATTTACATATTTTTATATATCTGTTTACATATTTACATTTATACTCTTTCATTTTAAATGGACTAACAATAAAAAATATTTCCTTTCTGCATAGGCATAGGACTGTGATTGATTTTAATGATCTTCTTTGGTAAATGATTTAATTATTTATTTGGGAATTATTTTGTTGCAGTTTAAATTGTAATACTATCAAAACATATAAATGACACATTTGAGATCTCATTTTTTGCAACTCAAGAACACCTAATATAACAGATGTACAAGCTTGTATAAGTAACGATTGACCAATGGTTACCCAATCTCTCTCATAAAAAAAAAAAAAAATCACGATAGATAGTTCACTGCCAGTGTATGGGTAGTGATGCGCGGATGCGGTTATATCCGCGGGTCTTGTGGGTCGGGTAATAAAAAAATGAATTTTGATTATTTGCGGGTGGGTCGCGGGAGGATAAGATAAATCATTAATCATGCAAATATTAACTACATTTTCTAAAATATGAACGTGTTTTAAATAGGCTACAGAAATGCAATAAACTGAAAATTAACATATTAAAGTTATTCAACAAAACATTATTTAGTCAAGAGCAGGGAGGGATTTTCTCTGTCTTTTGTTGTTTGATTAACATTAATGACAGACGGCACAGCTTTATTAGGCTGCTGTCACAAGACCTATTTCACGGATCCAATACTGATACACATGCGTTTTCATTCGCAACTTTTTACATTAACTTAAGACAAAACCGACAGTGCTTGTGAGGATACTCACCAGGACGACCATTTTGACGTTATTTTGTGTGTATTTGGCCACTTAAGTGCAACAAGCTTTGCTTGATACCTAACTCAATTTGGTAGTCTCAGCGCGCGCTTTGGATGTGACTGTGAGCGCACAGAAAAGCGCCTCTGGAGCGCGCAAGTACCAAAAGGCTTAAAAAGACGTGCAAATAATACATTTTTGTGACGATGCAACAATGACCGATTAGGCAATTGACAATTCTGTCAACTGTACCGACAACGCGAGCTAAAGTCTTGTATCGCAGCGTGCAGCAGCTGCAGCACTAGATGCGCCGATGTGAAGAGAAAGTCAAAAGAGAGAGGACGCGGTAGGCTACAGCTGAATCACTCACTCTGTTTTCAAATGACTGATTTGATCTGATGGTTTGTGTGAATTTATTTACTCATCTAACCTACACGCTATATTGAATAAATGTTTTGCAGGAATTTTCCTCATTTTAAAGTCGAAATCTGCGGGAATATATGCACAATCCCGCCCCGAAATTCAGGACCTGATTAGTTCTATTGTACAGAGAATTGTGAAACATGACTTTTCCAAAACTTTTTGCAGACTTTTCCCATGGGTTTATTAATTTTTCCAAAACTTTCCAGGCATGGAAATTGCTGTTTTAGAATTCCATGACTTTTCCAGGTTTTCCATGACCGAATGAACCCTGAATATGACGATCGGGTGCGGTTATCTAAATCAGACAAAAATATGTGCGGGCGGTTGGCGGGTGGATTCGGGTGACGTTTTAGCTCATCCGCTCAGCACTAATGGGTAATGAAGTGCAGAGGTGGACAGAAGTACATTCACTTGAGTACTGTACTTAAAGGGATAGTTCACTTTGAAATTAAAATTTGGTATCTATCAGCTTACCCCAAGGGCATCCAAGATGTAGGTGTCTTTTTTTCTTCAGTAGATCCAATTTTGATGTTTTTAGGTCAAACCGTTCTAGTCTGTCAGTCATATAATGGCAGGTATAGGTCACTGTCTCTATAAGAGGGAAAAAGAACATGCACAGAGAAATTCAAATTAAACAATTCCCCATCGTAACTACACATTGATGGCCTAAGACACGAAACGAGCGGTTTGTGTGAGAAAACGGACAGTATTTATATCATTTTTTACCTCTTGTACACAACCATGTCTAAGTGATCTGAGTGCGCACACACATCCGGTGTGTGACGTGTGTGCGCGCGCGCTCTGGCTCACGCTTGACAGAGAGCGTGTCTGAAGCGTGGTGCTGACGCAACTTCGTGGTATTTTCTTGTTGGAAGACGCGCACTGTCATCGCTCGTGTCGTTTCTGAACTGTCTACTCTAGGATAATGATGACTTCTTTTAAGCAGACCTGCTTGCTGTCATGCATTGTATTTCTATACGAGCGCTCCATGTATCCGTTTCATTCATCTGTAGCTCGCCGTCAACGCTTGACGGAGGGCGTGTCTGAAGCGTGGTGCTTTAAAAAATTATTTGAATTGTTTGACAGTATTATTATATACGGTTATGTATATTCCTTTTGGTACAAAATGATGGCTCTTTAATTTCGGAATGGCACAAATATTATTCATGGACTAATCCTTCGTCATAGTAAGATTCCTTTTTTTTTCCTCGCCTGTGTCATGTCTCAATAAACTGTTCCTGGATCTGTTATTTTTTACATGGTTAGGTGGAAGTGACGCAGGGTGAGGAGGGTGGAGTTGCGGCATGTGTGTTTGGCTAGTTACAGATGAATGAAACGGATACATGGAGCGCTCGTATAGAAATACAATGCATGACAGCAAGCGGGTCTGCTTAAAAGAAGTCATCATTATCCTAGAGTAGACAGTTCAGAAACGACACGAGCGATGACAGTGCGCGTCTTCCAACAAGAAAATACCACGACGTTGCGTCAGCACCACACTTCAGACACGCCCTCCGTCAAGCGTGAGCCAGAGCGCGCGCACACACACGTCACACACCGGATGTGTGTGCGCACTCAGATCACTTGGACATGGTTGTGTACAAGAGGTAAAAAACGATATAAATACTGTTCGTTTTCTCACACAAACCGCTCGTTTCGTGTCTTAGGCCATCAATGTGTAGTTACGATGGGGAATTGTTTAATTTGAATTTCCCTGTGCATGTTCTTTTTCCCTCTTATAGAGACAGTGACCTATACCTGCCATTATATGACTGATAGACTAGAACGGTTTGACCTAAAAACATCAAAATTAAATCTACTGAAGAAAAAAGACACCTACATCTTGGATGCCCTTGGGGTAAGCTGATAGATACCACATTTTAATTTCAATGTGAACTATCCCTTTAAGTACACTTTTTGAGTATCTGTACTTTACTTGAGTATTATTTTTTCTGGAAATTTGCTACTTCAACTTCACTACATTTGAAAGACAAATATCGTACTTTTACTCCGCTACATTTATATCAAGGTCCCCAAGTAGAAAGTCGTTCCCCTTCAATTTAGTCACTCTACATTGCTATGGGTATAACTTTTCCTCAAATACTACTGAAGCCTTATTGAATCACGCCAGTGAAACTGGCCAATGGCATTCAAGCGCGCGAAATATGAGCAGGAATCCCACTCTATATAAGGCAGTGCTTGTACGTCATCCATTCAGAATCTTTTCCTTCAGCCAACCTTCTACGAGAAGCAAGAAGCCTATCAAGAAAAAACTACTCACCGTGATCTACACGCTGCAGCGGGCACACCTTCTCTTCCCCTGCTGTGTTCTGGTGAGCTTCGGAAGCAAAGATGACTCGCGATTGCCTCTCCTGTGCGGAGCCAATCAAACTCTCTGATGGCCACGAATCGGGCGTCTTCTGCCTGGGTCGCGCCCACGCAGAGGCGGCGCTTGGTGGGTCGGACTGCCCCCACTGCGGGGATATGAGTCTCCGGACTCTCAGGCTCCTTGTGGCCATCGTCCAAAGCGATGAACTCGCCCAACTAACTCTGCCGCGCTCTTCTTCTGCAGCCTCATTCGAGCCAAGGAAGAAAGTGCTGCGAGTTTCTGATGCGGATCTGTCAGGATCAGGTGACGAGCCTGCGCCGGCTCAGTGCCCATGCGCTCCTCACCCCCCTGCTGCAGGTCCCCTTCCAGTGTGCTTCATGACTGCTGATCTCCGCCCCTCCTCCGACGCTCAAGATGTGGTGTCTTTCGGTGCCATTGAGGGCAATGAAGAGGAGGTTGATGCCATTTCGGTGGCAGCGTCTGCGAGAGAGGAGTGGTCTAACAGCCCGCTGGATTGCACTGCGCCCCACGGCAGTGACGCGGGGGACCGCCATCACAGTGATGTCGAGCTCCTAAGCGTCCTGTCCAAGGCAGTGGATGAGCTCGGTTTGGAGTGGGCACCTCCAGCTGAACCGGCCAGAAGCCGTCTGGACGAGTGGTACCTCCAGTCGGATCGCGGCCGAAAAGACACCCTGCGGAGACCCGGCCCCTTTTTCCCCGAGGTGCACGACGAGATAAAAAAGTTGTGGAACGCGCCAAAGGGTGCATAATCCAGGTTCCTCCCTCCTGTCTTCTGTGGATGGAGCTGACCAAGTGGGGTATGTAAAACTCCCCCCCATGGAAGAAGCCATCGCTGCCCATCTCTGTCCTTCAGCCACGGCGAACTGGAGAGTGAGAAACAATGCATCTTCCCTCTAAACCTTGCCGCGCCACTGCAAACCTCATTAGCCACTTCATGCGTGTTCCCGCTCTTCCTCAGCGCAGCGCGCGGGAAGACCGCGTTCCTGATGCTGTCTCTCGGAGGAGGAAAGCTGCACCTAGCGCCGAAGACGAGCCACTGAAGAAGTCAGCTCGCTCCGCTGTGTGTGCTCACCACGCCCCCCAGCCTGTTGCGGGTGGCGAGAGCAATTGTCATGTTTGTGTTTTGACTGTTCCACTATGCAGTGCAATAAATTTGAAAAACATACAAAACTCACCTCAATATCATGGCGATTTTCCTCCTCTCACTCCCCTCTCCCCATCACTCACTCTCATACTCATACTATTAAACTCCCCGCCCCCCAACGGCGAGTTATCCCTCATGGTGTGCAGTCTGCCTCGCCCGCTGTCACAGTTCACAGAAGCGTGGCAGGCACTGCAAGGGGTATCAGAGTGGGTTATGAAATCAATAAAGAACGGCTACACGCTTCAGTTCTTCCGCAGACCGCCCCGTTTCAACGGTGTGTTAATGTCCACTGTACAGGAGCGGAATGCCTCAGTTCTGCGAGAGGAAATACACAATCTTCTCGCAAAGCGCGCTGTAGAGGCAGTGCCCCGCACAGACCGCGAGAGCGGCTTCTACAGTCGTTATTTTCTGATGCCAAAGAAAGACGGCGGACTCCACCCAATCTTAGACCTGAGACCACTGAATTGTGTGCTTTCAAAGCGCTTGTTCAAAATGATTACGCTGAGACAAATCCTCTCACATATCAGACCGGGAGATTGGTTTATCTCCGTAGACTTAAAGGATGCTTATTTTCACATTCAGGTAGCCCCCCCGCCACAGGCGCTTTCTGAGATTTGCATTCGAGGGGATAGCGTACCAATTCACGGTCCTGCCCTTCGGCTTATGTCTGGCCCCTCGTACGTTTACGAAATGCATGGACGCTGCTCTTTCGCCTCTGAAGCAGAGTGGAATGCGCGTCCTGAACTATCTCGACAACTGGCTAGTCTTAGCCCAATCAGAGATTGCACTGCTCAGCGACAAGTTCAGACTCCTCGCTCATATTCAGAGCTTAGGGCTGACTGTAAATATGCAAAAGAGCATGCTGGTACCAAGCCAGAACATCTCCTTTTAGGAATGCGAGCACGTATGTCAATATGCGAGCATGTCTGTCAGAGGAGCGCTCACAAAAACGGATCAGCTCCCTCGCAGTCTCAAATTAGGGCGTTCTCCCCTGCTAAAATGGTTTCAGAGGACGCTCGGCCAGATGGCTGCTGCCTCGACAGTGTCCAATCTAGGGCTCCTACCTATGCGATCACTTCAGCTTTGGCTAAAGAGCCGGGTGCCACAGAACGAATGGCGCACGGGCACCTTGCGCATCAAAGTGATGCGCGACTGTTTGCATACGCTGACCCCTTGGTGCAATATGACTCTGTATCGCCAGGGTGTTCGTATTGGCCAAGTGATCTGGAGAAAGAATGTTATGACAGATGCATCGAGCACGGGTTGGGGAGCTGTATGCGATGGCAGACCAGCCTTCGGGACATGATCAGAAACAGAGAAGTCATGGCACATAAACTGTCTGGAGCTCCGTGCTGTACACCTAGCACTCGGGTGCTTTCTCCCAGACATTCTTCATCGTCACGTTCTCATCAGGACGGACAGCATGACAGTGGAAGCGTTTATAAATCACCAAGGCGGTGTGAACTCGTGACCACTGCTGCAGCTGGCGAGAGACCTCCTTCTGTGGGCAGATCGACACCTCCTCTCCATCCGGGCAGTACATGTTCCCGGACGCCTGCCCAGGCCCCTTACTGTCGAGGGGCGGGGGTAATCCACGGGGATTGGGGATTACACCCTTTGACAGTCAAGATTATTTGGAGTGTATTCGGCAGGGCGGAGGTGGATCTCTTCCCATCAGCGGAGAACACTCACTGCCCGCTATTTTATTCACTGACACACTCTCCCCTGGGAGTGGATGCACTAGCTCACAGCTGAGCCGCTTAATACACTCCTGCTGTGCCCTGTATGTGCGGTGCGTACTTATATCGAGCGCTCTAGACAGTTCAGACTCTCGGAGCAGCTATTTGTATGTTTTGGTGGATGCACAAAAGGAATGCCTGTGTCCAAGCAAAGGCTGTCACACTGGATCCTCGATGCAATTGCTTTGGCTTACAGCTCTAAGGGCGCAGAATGTCCTATAGGGGTTCGCGCCCACTCAACCCGCGGACTCGCGTCATCGTGAGCCTGGGCAAATGGCATATCTATTCAGGAAATTTGTATGGCGGCAGGCTGGTCGTCACCCAGCACTTTCGCAAGGTTTTATAACCTAGATGTGTCTTCGCTTGCCTCGCAGGTGCTGTCAGTGCGAGCAGCACACGCGCCTACTCAGCCTCAGCTATGATCTGAGATGTGTTTCAGTGGTTTCGACTAGGTCGTGTACACCCTGTATTGAATGAATGAGGCATTTATATAGCGCTTTATTGTGTATTGTTGTACACCCAAAGGGCTTTACAATCATATGAGGGGGTCTCTCTTCAACCACCACCAGTGTGCAGCATCCACTTGGATGATGCGACGGCAGCCACAGCACAACGGCGCCAGTGCGCTCACCACACACCAGCTACAGGTGGAGAGGAGAGAGAGATAGAGCCAATCAAGTGGATGTATTGACGCACCACCATTTCAATGCTGTCCCTATCAGTTTATAACAGTGTTATGACATAGTTCACCACGTCTTTTAGGACTTGATCACCATCATACTTGAGCACAGGTACGACTGTTGCATTATAACACATGATTTCGTTGAAATTAAACAATTTCAACTAATCTATATGTGAAAGTGCCGAAGCCGCCGCCATTTCACATTCTCTGTTTCACCGGAGTTAACTCCGCCCCTGGTGTGATGCGGCATCGTCTATTTGCCGCCCCCCCCCCCCCGACTTTTACATGGTTTCAACTAGGTCCTGTAGACCTGAGCTGTGTTTACCAAGAGCGCCAATATCATTGCCGCTCTCATTACGGCTCCGGAGGTGAAACTTGACATACTTAGTCGAGCCAGGCTCCATCGCTGTGACACAGCAGGATTTTATACATTCCCATAGCAATGTAGAGTGACCGAATTGAAGGGGAACGCTCTCGGTTACTCACGTAACCTCGATTCCCCGAAATGAGGGAACGAGACATTGTTCTTATTGCCATGTCACCTAGCTCAGGATCTTAGAGTGCCAAGTTGCTTCAGTCAAAGATTCTGAATGGATGACGTACAAGCACTGTCTTATATAGAGCGGGATTCCCGCTCATATTTCGCACGCTTGAACGCCATTGGCCAGTTTCAATGGCGTGATTCAATGAGGCTTCAGAAGTATTTGAGGAAAAGGTATTCCCATAGCAATGTCTCGTTCCCTCATTTCGGGGAACCGAGGTTACGTGAGAAACCGAGAGCGTTATATGTAGCAGTTTTTCCAGTGTGCGCATTTTCAGATTCACTCACTGAACCCTTTTTTTCTGCGAAAATCCGGCCTGCGATCTGCCAGGACCTTCCAGTGTTGCCAAGTCTTACAGTATTTCTAAGCCTGCAGTTTTCCGCCTAGATTTGAATGGATATTTGGCTGATTTTTTTTACACAAATCTGGCAACCTCGGGACCTTCCCCGCTGAACTAATGTAAATGTCTGCACTACTGCACAGCTAAAAGTGCTCTAAAAAGCCAAATAAGATAATAAAAGACGAAAAAGGCATCTGTGTGTTCACCACATTGATTTTAAAGAGACAACTGTATGTGATGCCTTACGTAAGCCGAGCTCTACGGTCAAAGATCATAGAAGATAAATGATCGGCAAACGGTAAATAAAAATTACCCAGTGGTGTAGTGGAGGGTATACGCAGGTATTTGGCATATACCCACTTCTTTATCAGTCAGCATTCCGTATACACACTTCTAAATCCCCTCTGATGCGCATCATTCAGTAGTGTCCTGCACTAGCCAAATCATGACAGTCCAGCACATGAATCCAATCGCATGTGAATAAATGCAAATATTCCCTAAAAACATCCAGTAAAGACAGTGATGCGGTCTGGAACGAGACGTAAACACTCATGTGTATGTTTTATTTATAGGCTACTCGAAGCCGGATGGCGCTCTCGTGCAGAATGTCCGAAACGGCCTCATAGATGTACTAACTTTAGTCACGACATGCAATAATCCAGCTAACACTGTAGCCAAAGCTATCTCTACTGTAGCTAAGCTGAATAAATATAAACGTGAAGACAGTAAACACATGATTGCGACAATATGGTTTTTGTGTGTTTTTCAAGTCATCTCCAGGTAATAAAAAAGCATCGGATTCTGAATAATGCAGTGCTAATTAATAGCACTTGTTACACTTGGCAATAGGCTATTAGGCTTTAAAATATTTTTTCTGCCTTATTCTGTGATAAAAATGGGGGAAAAAATTTAGTATATAGGCTAAAAAAATCATAAAATTGTCGTTAGGAAAATACAGGAAAATATGATAAATTATCAGTTATCGTTCAGCAGTGTATTTGATTTCTCAGCCAATTAAAAGCAAGAGGTAATAAATAATAAATAAAAATAATAATCGTAATAAAGCCTGTCAATTAGACAAAAACGTTATCATATTTGACATTTCTGTCCCCCTCACTTCTGAAATGATTGAGAATCACAATTATTTGTTTGTTTCAAATAGAGATCACAATTCTCCCACAATTCTGAACAGACAAAACAAAATAGCATGTAATTTACTAAAGGTTCTGACAAAATGTCAGTTGCTGCAGTCTATTTATATACAGGTACATCTCAGAAAATTTGAATATGGTGAAAAAGTTTCAGTTTTAATTTTGATGATTAGAGCTTACAGCTAATGAAAGTCAAAAATCAGTATCTCAAAATATTAGAATATTTACATTTGAGTTTCAATAAATGACCATCCATACAGTATAAATTCTGGGTATCTCTTGTTCTTTGAAACTAAAATAATGGGGAACACTGCTGACTTGGCAATGATCCAGAAGACGATCATTGACACCCTCCACAAAGTGGGTAAGTCACAGAGGGTAATTACTGAATGGGGTGGCTGTTCACAGAGTGCTGTATCAAAGCATATTAAATGCAAAGTTGACTGGAAGGAAGAAATTGGTTAGGAAAATGTGCACAGGCAACAGGGATGACCGCAAGCTTGAGAATACTGTCAATCAAAGCCGATTCAAACACTTGGGAGAGCTTCACAAGGAGTGAACTGAAGCTGGAGTCAGTGCATCAAGAGTCACCACGCTCAGACATCTTCAGGAAAAGGGCTACCAAGCCACTTCTGAAACAGAAACATCATCAGAAGCATCTTACCTGGGCTAAGGAGAAAAAGAACTGGACTGTTGCTCAGTGGTCCAAAGTCCTCTTTTCAGATAAAAGTACATTTTGCTTTTCATTTGGAAATCAAGGTCTGGAGTTTGGAGGAAGACTGGAGAGGCACAGAATCCAAGCTGCTTGAAGTCCAGTGTAAAGTTTCCGAAGTCAGTGATGATTTGGGGTGCCGTGATGTCTGCTGGTGTTGGTCCATTGTGTTTTATCAATTCCAAAGTAAATGCAACCGTCTACCAGGAGATTTTAGAGCACTTTATGCTTCCATCTGCTGACAAGCTTTATGAAGATGCTGATTTCCTTTTCCAGAAGGACTTTAGCACCTGCCCACAGTGCCAAAACCACTTGCTTTGCTGACCATGATATTACTGTGCTTGATTGGCCAGCCAACATGCCTGACCTGAACCCCATATGGAATCTATGGGATATTTTCAAGAGAAAGATGAGAAACAGTCAATCCAACAATCCAGACGAGCTGAAGGCTCAATAGTGCCTCAGCAGTGCCACAGGCTGGAAATAACTTCTGTGATCAAAGCTGAATTTTCAGCATCATTACTCCAGTCTGCAGTGCATGATCCTTCAGAAATCATTCTAATATGCTGATTTATTATCAATATTGGAAATAGTTGTACTGCTTATTTTTTATTTTATATATTTTTTTATTATTATATATTTTTTTTTGGAACCCATGATACTTTTATCGGGTTCATTGATAAATAAAAAATAAAAATAAAAGCATTCATTTAAAATAGAGATGTTTTCTAACAATATCAATCTTTACGATCACTGTTTCTATCAATTTAGCAAATCTTTGCTAATTTCTTTAAAAAATAAAAATAAAATACTGACCTCAAGCTTTTCAACGTATATTGTTACAAAAGTTATATTTTAAATAAATTCTGTGTTTTTTTAACTTTTTATTAATAAAAGAATCCTGAAAAAAGTATCACAGGTTTCCAATACTGCTAATAAATCAGAATTGCATAAAATGTATTTTAAAGTATATTAAAAAATTTATCAAATAAATGCAGGCCTGATGACCATAAATTACTTCTTGCAAAATAGTAATGTATCCCACTGCAGCCATTTAGCCTCCTTGTTAGCGCGTCCGCCTCCCACGCCGGAGACCCATTAACGGCCGTTACATATATATATATATATATATATATATATATATATATATAAAATCGTATATATTTATTTTTACATTGCCCCTATTTTACATTTGAAACCCTGCCCCTGATGAACTCTCTGCACGTCCCTGCTACTCAGGCCTACTGGTAAATTTCTGCTAAAAACTGGTCAAGGAAGTATATAAATCTGAACATTATTTTACTGTCAAAACACTGCACATGAATACATATATTTTTTTTGCAAACAAATTATCAGTAAGTAGGTTAAATGATCATACAGGTCCAAATGTTTTTCTTCACTTTTTTACAACTTTGGAATCTAAACTGGGAATCGATAAGAATTGAAATCAATAAGCAGAATCAGAATCAGAATGGATAAAATTCAAACAATACCCAACCCTAGCCACATGTTGTGAAGTTCACTGATTTCGGAGCATTTTATGAACACTGATCAGTTGATGGCAAAATTCAAAAAGATGGTTCTTTGGCGCAACGTGCACACCCGCTGCCATACTGAGAGAGTATTTTCCAGCTTTCTGAAAAGACTAAATATTTGTTTTCTTTTCAATGTTTGCCTAAAATGAACCAAATCCTTCAATATCTCTTTGAAAAAGAACTTTGTAACTTTTAAACAAGTATTAAAATGAGTTAAATGTAGTTCTAGGAGTGTTAAATAAAAAATAAAGATGATTATCTTCATTCAGTTGTTCCATTTCTATTGGTTTGGTAACATAAAGCTCTTAATTCCAAATATAATACAAGCTAATCAGTTTATTCAGTAGGTTGCATTAGTGGCATAAGGTATTGCAAGTATACAACAATGTGACAATAAAACAATGCATTTACTTTTTACATTTGATACTTAAGTACTTTTAAAAGCATGTACTTTCATACTTTTACTTAAGTAAAAACCTGTCTTTACAACTTTCACTTGCAGTGGAGTAGTATTTGACCAGTCTGTACTTTCACTCAAGTAATGAAGTTGTGTACTTTGTCCGCCTCTGCTGAAGTGTCTATTAATACCTAATGCAAACTGATCCTTTATATGATTGGGATGGGTAAACTATATTACTTGACTAGTCAAGGGGAAAGATTCAGTGATTCATTCATTTGCTTTGTCATGAACACTGCAGTGTTTCTATTTTATTGCTGTTTACTGCAGTGTTTCTATATTTTAATGGAAACCATCTGTATGCTTCATTAGGAGACAGTAACTGTTGTCATTTAATCTACAAAGTAGTCTATTTTTTTTTAAATATATTTGAAGTTGATATGAAAAATATGAAATAATTATTATTATTATTATTGTTGTTGATGTTGCAATTAGTCATCCAAACATTTATACATGTATTTCAGTAAAACATTATGTCCTTCCTCAAATTCCAAAGGCAGTGTCATGTGGTAATACAAGAAACTAAGAAGGCAAGGGGAAAAATTGCTTAAATTGAAAAGATTCACTCTTCTTTGTCTTGGGAAATTAGGAAGAGGCAAAGTAGACCCAAAGTGTGAATTTGGTTACGTAATCAGCACTTTTTATAGTAAATATATCAAATATGTATAAAACAACTCATACACTACCTATATAACAAGCAAAATCGGATTGTTCGTAGTTCTGCTAAGAAATAATGCATTTATAAACTAAATTCATAAATTCAATCTTACAGTTCCTGCATCAGAGCCAGAGGTGTCACTAGTGGGGGAACCACCACAGTTTCTACCAACCCATACCGATCTCACGGCAATTTGAACGTATTTTACGAGGTGGCTAATTCGTACGAATTCGTACGACCTCACTCGTACAAATTCATACGATTTTTGCTAAATCGTACGTATTTTACTAGTTGCCAATTCGTATGAATTTGTACGATTGACCTACACCTAACCCCGCCCCTAAACCTACCCGTCACTGGGGTTTAGACAAATCGTACAAAATCGTATGAGTGAGGTTGTACGAATTCATACGAATTAGCCACCTCGTAAAATACGTACGAATTGCCGTGAGATAGCGTTGACCAACCCCCCAGACTGCACTTACAAGAGGTCTAATACAATAAACTGTATAAAGGAGACAAAGGCGACCTAGCAACTGCACTGGCCACAGCTATTGGCTCGTATTTTGTTGTTCATATTGCTGTAGTAGAGCAATAGTGAATGTTTACATTTATTTAATTAGCAGTCTGGAAATGTTAGCAATTCCGAATACTACATTCAAACCAGATTGTCAAATAAGCTTAGCATAAGTGTAAATGCAGTAGAGAAAGGAGATTTTAGGCAGGAAGTGTCTAGATCACACTAACAGATTGTCACGGGTCATGGTTGTAGTAGGATGCAAAGATGAAGGAGTAAACGTAAAGGAGTTTTTAATGAGCTTCAACATGTATACCATTCAAAATAACATCAATCCGAGACAAAGACTAGACAGAAACTGAAGGCTTATAAA
The DNA here is from genome assembly GCA_027422415.1 of Schizothorax lantsangensis. Taxonomy (NCBI): domain Eukaryota; kingdom Metazoa; phylum Chordata; class Actinopteri; order Cypriniformes; family Cyprinidae; genus Schizothorax; species Schizothorax lantsangensis. The sequence goes on along the minus strand of CM049842.1, from coordinate 11,905,655 downwards.
GACAGGGAACAAAGGAGCAAACAAGATGATTAATTAACACAGGTGATCAGAATGAACAATGATTAACTAATGATAAGGACAGGAACAAAACCAAATAAGGGCAAACAGGAACTCAAACACGTGACAGATCGCCCCCCTCCCGGAAGGCGTGTCCCACACCATAAGAGTACCATCAGGGAGGGGGGGCAGGCACCCTCCCCAATGGAACTGGAACAGGGTGGAGACAAGAAGAGCCTCCAGGGCGGATCAGGAAGCCATGGCGGAGCTGGCCTTTCCAGAGGCCATGGCGGATCAGGGGACTCAAGAGGCCATGGGGGATCAGGAGGCCATGGTGTATCAGGAGACTCAGGAGGCCATGGCGGATCCTCTGTGGCCTTAGCTGGCTTGGCCACGGGCATATGTCGTCGTCGTCGTCCCCCAATTTTCCAGGGGGAAATTATGTCCTTAAACGCCCTGAGAGAGTCTAGAGCAGTGGTTCTCAAACCTGTCCTGGGGACCCCCAGCCACCACACATTTTGTATGTCTCTCTCATAGGCCACACCCATTTCAAGTCTTGCAGACTCCACTAATGAGCTGATGAGTTGAATCAGGTGTGTTAAATGAGGGAGACAAACAAAATATGCTGTGGTTGGGGGTCCAACCAATAAACCAATAAACAAGGGAAAAAACAGTGCGACACGTAACATAGCCTTTAGGTTTCAGTTAATTTTTGTGACAGCTTAATTTGTTCACAGAAAGTAAACTCAAATGGCAGAAAGCAACATCCTATTTGTTTTCATTGTGATTGTACACAAATAAAAGCAGACCTTTATACAGTGATGCAATATTAATAAGACAATAACTAAGTGTTTAAAGTTGATTCTGCTGGTATAAGGAAACAGTTGAAGTGATCGCGCTGGCACACACACACACACACACACACACACACACACATCGGTTTCAGCATTGCTAACTTGAAAGAACAGTTGGTACTTTATCAAAATAAAATACAGTGAACCAAACATCAGCGCACCTGCCTCTGTGTCACTGCTGGAACGCGACTGAAGTACAAAGCCTATCATTTACATAATAAATAATAGTTTTGAATTCAGATACGTTACATCGCAAATATGGAAATATTACGGAATATCTGGATTTGTGCCGAAGGATACACGAGCACAAAGCTCCATTTCGCAAACAGTTGAGTGTGCAAGCCTTTAAAGTATACTCCTTTGTCAGTCTATGTGAGAGACGCATTCAGAATCAGCACATGTTCACTGTCTAGGTGGCTTTGTTTTCAAGTGCGCAACTCACGGCATTCGCTGTTCTTCTGCTGGCGGTTATCAAACAGCGTTGCATTACTGCGGGTGCCCCCTTCTGAATTGGGGGTGAATTGCCTGTATTCGTTGTAAGGCCTCATGCACCGTGCCACCCCTATTAACTAATGATAAGGACAGGAACAAAATCAAATGAGGGCAAACCAGGAACTCAAACACGTGACACAGATAGCTTTGTCCCGATAATATATTGACCTCTAAGATCTCTGGATCATCGGTAGAGGCTTAATCGTACTAACTGGAAGGCCAGTTAACAGAACATTGCAGTAGTCCAGTTTAAACCTTTACAGTATACAGACAGGTATGGTCTGATTTCTGTTTTTACTACTGCAATGTTGCTTGAATTGATTATTCTATGAAATTGCTTGAGGAATTAGTGTCTCCAAGGATGGAAACTTTATTGCAAAAATGTTGGTAACGCTTTAGATTACAACCCGCAAAGAACTACGTAAGTATACTGAATTTACAGTGTATGTTTCTGTAATTATAGTGTACCTATATAGAACGTACATGTAGGTATAAGGAAACAATGTGTTACGTTTGGGTAATATAAGGGGGGTAACAACCATATATGCAACCTGCAAAGAACTGCATAAGTAAACTGAAGTTACAGCGAAACTTTTTTGTAATTATAGTGTACCTATTCAGTACCTCCATGTATAGGGGAATAATATGTGACGTTTGGGGAATAAAGGGGTAACAATCTGTAAAATTACAAATCATTTATACTGTAAGTATTTTGAAACTAAAGGCCAACTCTTGCACAAACAAACGCCAACAAACACCAACAAACAAGTTGGCTCAAGTTGGCTGTTGGATTTAGAATTTTATGAAAAATAACTGTCATGTTCACACTGCCCCAACAAACACCAACAAACTTCGAGTCACAGAGAGTCGAGTAACACCTACCCTGCATCCCAATGTGCATACTATCCACCCTATCTGCCCTAAATAGTATTGAAAATGACTAATATCACATAGAATTTAGGATGGATAGTATGCACATTGGGATACAGGTTGTGTCTACACCGGACACAACAGTTGTCGCATCGTGCTGCATCCAGTGTAGACAGCGTCACTGATTATAATCAATAGAACCTCTATTGTATTTTGTCGCGTCGCACTGCGCCGCTCGCGACTGGTGTAGATGGTGTAGTCTGACTGGGGAAGAAACCGATGATCCTGTAACCACAATCAAAACTTTACTGTTAATGTCTTTGCATCTCATTCTTCGCTTGAAAAGACAGCGAATAAAATGAAAGAGGCCGTGGGTGAAGCACGCTTTAAGTGAAATATGCGCATCATCATGGCAACGTTTCGTGGCCACGTCAGATTACATCAGAGTTTGTTGTAGGATGTTGGAAAATCATTTCAAACTGCTCAGACATTCCACGACCCAACAAACGCAGATTAAGCATGTTCAGTCGGGTGAAATCAAACTCCAACCAATGCCAACAGACGCCAACAGGGGTAACACACTGATGATGAGAAGACGCCGGATAGTAAATCTATTAATAATGTCACAGATTAACCCACTGCCTGTCACTCAATAAAAGAATCAAAGGCTGCTTGTTTTTGAAAGTTTAGATTTTGTTTGGTTTAATCACCTTTGCGAGTATGATTATCACTCGGCTTGTGAATTAGTGAATTTGAACAGGGACATAAGGCTTAATACAAATATTGTTTAAGGTACCAAGATAGTGATAAGACAAAATTGTAAAGCATCATCATCATCATCAGAGGTCACTCGAAACGAGTATGACTGTCCGCTCTTTTGGGTCTACTTGTGGGACTTCAGATGCTGTAGAGGCTAATCCGTGATCCGCATACTTTGGTGCAATGTGGACAGGAGAGAGTGGTAATTGTTGATAATGGTTGAGCCTTTTTATCTTTCTCCTTGCGAAGCTGTCGCTTTATCTCTGCAGCACGGCGGAGTTCTATTTCATGATTTGCTGCACTATCCTGCACGGATTTCTTCCAGGAACTTCTGTCCAGTGCAATGTGTTCCCAGTTGCTCGAAGTAATATGAAATTTCTTCAAAATGGCCTTAATGTTGTCCTTATAACGTTTCTTTTGTCCACCAGTTGCTTGACTACCTTCCTTCAGCTGGGAGTACAGGATCTGTTTGGGGAGATGTGTATTGGACATGTGGATGACATGGCTCGTCCATCGAAGTTGATACTGTATTATAGTAGTGGTGATGCTGATCATGTTGGCTTCCTACAAGATGCTGATGTTAGTGCGTCTGTCCTTCCAGCTGATCCTCAGAATCTTTCGTAAGGATCTCTGATGGTATTGTTCAATTACTCTCAGATGCCTGCTGTAGGTGGTCCATGACTCAGCTCCATACAGCAGGGGGAGGGGGACAACAGCTCTGTATACCAGAAGTTTTGTTTGGGCTGATAAGTCTCGATCTTCGAAGACTCTTCTCCTGAGCCTGGCGTAGGCTCCACTGGCACAACTCAGGCGATGGTTAACCTCAGATTCTATGTCAGCTTTTGAGGAAAGAATGCTGCCGAGGTAATGGAAGTGGTCCACGTATTCAAGAGTGGTGTTATACACTATTATGTTTGGCTGGATGGCTAGCTGGTTAGGTGGAGATTTATGTAGGACCTGGGTCTTCTTAATGTTTAATTTTAGACCCAGGGCTCTGTACGCCTTGGCAAAAGCATTCAGAATGCCCTGGAGGTCTTCTGCGGAGTGTGCGGCGATAACATTATCGTCCGCGTACTGTAACTCTTTAATTGTGATGCAGTTGACTTTACTCTTGGCCTTGAAACCTGTTAAGGTTGAAGAGTCTGCCATCAGTTCTGTACATGATTGGAATCCCCTGTGGCAGCTCTTTGCCAATGAGGTGGAGTATGGCTGCAATGAAAATGGCAAACAGTGTGGGTGCAATGATGCATCCCTGTTTGACCCGTTTCCACTGTAAAAGGCTCAGACTTGGAGCCGAAATTGCTAAGCACTATGACTGCTTGCCGTCATATAGAAGCCTCAGTATTCTGATATACTTGTCATGACAGCCGTACATTGATAGTATACTCTACAGGGCCTGGCAGTCTACCATGTCAAAAGCCTTTGTCAGGTCTATTAAAGCCATATAAGGCTGCCTTTGTTCACAGTATTTTTCTTGGAGTTGCCATGCTGTGAATATCATGTCTGCTGTATCTCTGGATGGGCAGAAGCCACATTGTAATTCTGGGAGTACTTCCTCAGACAGTGGTAGTAGTCGGTTTGCAAGAAGACCTTGTTGCCTTGTTGTTGTGAACTTGCCTGTTTTTGAAAGGAGTGAGATGCCCCTGTGATTTCCACATTCATCCTTGTCCCCCTTCTAAAATATGGCCACTATTAGAGCATCCCTGAGCTCTGAGGGAAGATCTTCTTTTTCCCAGACTTTTAGGAGTAGGGCATGGATGTGGTACATGAGCTCTAATCCACCTTCCTTTAGGATCTTGGCTGGAATCCCATCTGGACCGGTGGCCATGTTGTTCTTAAGGCTCCTGATGGCGTCTTGAACCTCTATTATAGTTGGAGCTTCCCCCATGTCTTCTCTGATGGGACCCTGGGGGATATGTTTGGTAATGTCAATTGAGCTGTCACTGTTGAGGAGATCTGGAAAATACCCTTTCCATCGGGCATTAATGGACTCATTGTCCTTCAGCAACTCCTGACCGTCCTTTGAGCGCAGAGGGTGTAGGCCACGATAGCTTGGACCATAGACGCCTTGGTAGCACTGAAAAAGCCCCCGGTATCACCGGAGACTGCCAGTCTCTGGATTTCAAGAGCCCTTTCTGTCCACCAAGAGTTTTTTAGCTCCCTTACCCGTCTTTGGACATCTGCCTTGGCTTTGGAGTGAGCCAGCCTTTTGGCCTTGCAAGTTACATCATTTTGCCAGGCACAGAAGGCTTTCATTTTCTTGGAGATGAGTTGTTCTATTTCTGTGTCATTCCCATCAAACCAGTCCTGGTGTTTTCTGGACTTGTACCCAAGAATGGTTTTGCAAGTAGCAAGGATGGTAGACTTTAACAGACTCCAGTGCCCTTCGATGTCATCAGGGTATTCTTGTTGGAGACTTTCCCCAAGAGAGGCCTGAAGTTGCTGCTGGGTGGCAGTTTCATCAAGGCTGTCAAGGTTCAGTTTTGGTCGGATCTGCTTTTTTTGAATTTTCCTCTTGAGTTGGATTGACATTGTGGAGTGGATGAGGCAATGATCTGTCCAGCAGTCATCTGCACCAACCATGGCCCTTGTGATGTTCACGTCACGGCCATCCCTGGCTCGTACAATGACATAGTCAATGAGATGCCACTCTTTGGAGCGGGGATGTCTCCAGGATGCCTTAAATTTGCTTTTCTGATGAAAGAGAGTATTAGTGATGATGATATCATGTTTAACACAATTGCTGAGAAGCATAACTCCACTAGTGTTGCTGTTTCCGATGCCTTCCTTTCATATAGTGCCCTTCCAGAGGTGTTGATCCCTGCTAACCCTGGCATTGAAATCTCCAAGGAGAATAATCTTATCTTCCTTGGGGATTCTCGACAGTGTCTCAACTAAGCAGGCATAGAAGGTCTCTTTTACTTCTTCTTCAGAGTCTAAGGTAGGGGCGTAGGTGCTCACAACTGTTGATATCTGGTTGTTGGCAAGCACCAGATGGATGGTCATAAGACACTCTCTAATCCCCCCCAAGCTGGTTCCTAATGGCAATTCCAACACCATGGATCCTGGGCTCATCAGCAGCTTTTCCTTTCCAAAAGAAAGTGTAGACACCCTTCTCCTCTTTCAGCTGCCCTTCGTCTGCTAGCCGGGTTTCAGAATGGGCGGCTAGGTCAATCCGGTATCTTCTCAGTTCTCTAGCGATGATTGCGGTACTGGTTGCACTATCCATCAGTGTGCGCACATTCCAGGATCCACAGTTCATAGTTTTGTGTTTTGGACCGCAAATGGTGATCCCTCTGGACGCGGTAATCCAGTCAGGAGGTTTGAGGCAGGCTATTTTTAGGGCACCTTTTCTAGCCCCTTCCCCACGTGGGGTGAGCAGAGTGGGTCCTAAAGAGGGCTGCTCAGTCGTGGGTGCAGCTGCCGATGGACTCTTTCTGCCTCATTCCAAGAGCCCAGCGACTGAGTCTAACACTCACCGCCTAATGTGCCAGTTTATGACTAGGGGCTTCCAGATCTCACAATCCTGCTCCCGTCGCCACTCTCTGGTCGCCATAGGACTTTGACCAGGATGTTAAGGTGGTTTCCCAAGGAGGACGCCTGTGCATGATTTGGTTTAACGTGGGGAGACTGGTGCACAGACAGTCACCACACAATCCTTGACAGAAAGGGGTCAGAATCCAGTGGCTTGGGGTCCAAGACGACTGGGGGCCCCTTTCTGCTACAGCCTTCATCCGCCTTCCCAGACATTGTGATGCTCCCGTAAGGCCTGCCATCATCCTCCGCCTGTACCGCCGTTGAGGTCTTGGTTGGATTGCTCTTTGTCAGGGAACCTCCCCCTTGACCTTTCCGCCATGGGTGACCCTACCAGGAGCGTAGCTCCAGACGTATCGCTCTTGGGATCACAGGAAAACGCAAGCCTCTCCACCACGACAAGGAGGCAATCCCCGGAGAGGATGCATACTATGTGCAGATACACATAAGCCCAAAATGTGAACGCAATGCCTTGCTAATAAAGCATACTATATGCAGAAAAACTGACGAACCCTAAATATGAACTTTAAATACATTCTGTCTTAATGCATAAGCATTTATTACAATTTTCTAAAGGGAGGAAAACACTTAACGTTTAAACAAGTTGCGTTAATATTCTGGGCTCGTCTGTATGTTTTTTATCATCACTGTTAAACCAGCATTTTAAAATGCTACAAAACTGTTCACAAGCTTCCATTGATTTAATTTTAGTTATCATTTGTTGAAATAAATATATATAATATTATATATATTTATTTCAACAAATGATAACTAAAATTAAATCAATGGAAGCTTGTGAACAGTTTTGTAGCATTTTGTAGCAGTTTTGTAGCATTTTAAAATCGTGTAATACTTGAGAGACTCTCTCTGCATTGCTCCTCAAAACCTCAAAACTCAAAAATCATGGATTTGATCAACTGGTCTCTCAACGCAATTGACACCATCTTCTCGACGAGAAGCACAGGTTCGGGGGAACCAAACTGCCCTGACGGAACGTACCCCGCTGGCTATACGATGGACGCGTGGGACAGATGGCGTGTCGTGTGTTTAGCAGCTCTTTCCGTGGAGGACATCGAAGATATCTATCTATTCGGAACCATAATAACAGGTCTTCTGCTGATTGGATTAAGCTTTGCCCTGGGTTATCGAAGAATTAAGAAAACGGGAACAGCTGTTCAAAGCCTCACAAGGCTGCCCGTCATGATTGAAGCAGTGGGAAGAGCGGTCAGCATTGAGACTGAGACTATTAATCGCAATATGGATTCTATCACGGAAAAGCTCACGGCTTTGCAAAGAAAAATTGATGGAGACCAGAACGGACAATAAGAGTAGCTGTGGAATTGGAATGCGGTTACTCGCCCTAAGACTAAACAAGCACAATCTTATCTTTTCCGGCCCCCTCTACCAGCACTGGCCTTGGTCAAGGCCGCTGTCGGGAAATCAACCCTGAGAAGCACCGCAGGAAGAAGCTCTCTGCGTTCCTCCCCCATTCCTCAGACACCTGCTGATTACACATACACACACATACACACATACTGATTACAAACTATTACACATACACACACACATATGCATTCACTTCCCCAATCCCGATCCCATGCCTCCGGCGCTTTGAACCTTCAGCCTGACAAGCGGGTCTGTGACTAGCGCTGCTGGGTTAGCTGCTGGATCGGATGGCTGCTTACCAGAGCTGGATTACCCTACCCTGTTGCAAAGTCGTGTTTCTATGTTGTATTATGTGCTTTTTGCTGGGGTGTTTTTTCTGTTCTCACACTGTACTCCCACAATATGGAGTATAGTATGGGGATTATTTTTTTTCCCTCCCCTCTCTCCTCTTGTTTTTTGCTGTATTTTTCTTCGAAAAATCCCTGCATTTCACTGCTGATTGTACTCTGTATGATTGTGTATGTGACAAATAAACCTACCTTGAACCTTGAACCTTACAGGGTAAATACAACATTTGCGGGCTGTAAATTAAAGTGGTGCTATATCAGGTAATATATCAATAAACATGGTGACTGTTTTATTTAATTCAAATATTGTTTTAGGTTTTTAAATTAAAATCGCACACAATATGACAACAGTAACAACACAGACAACAGATAATAAAAGATACAAATTTATTACACCAGTTCAGAAAAAAGCAAAGCAACTCCATACTTACTCAACAGCTTATACAGTTAAACCAAATTATTTTGAAAAGCTTGTTTAAGAACAAATTTAAGATTGACAAAGTTAAATGTCACCAACAGAATTGTTGGTGAGGGAGTGAATAACCAGCGCTCTCCTCCTTCAATACCACGACTGAGGTGTCCTTGAGCAAGGCACTGAACCCCCAACTGCTCCCCGGGCACTGTAACATGGCGGCCCACTGCTCCGGATGTGTGTTCACTTAGGATGGGTTAAATGCAGAGAATACATTTCACTGCTGGTTATATAATCTCTATATAATTGTGTATGTGACAAATAAAACAATTCTATTTTATTTCTATTCTTCAAACCATCATGCCAATAAACACACAATAATAAACACTGAAAGTCAAGATTAAACTGTGTATTATAGCGAACTGACAGGATCTTACCGTCTTTTATTTTTTACCGTTTTGATCCACTTCCTCAAGCACCATTTTGACTAGTTCACAGTTCCCTGTTTCAATCGCCACTCATTCCAGTCAGTTTCAAAAATATCTCTCCTCTTCGCTTCGATTAGTTTTCTTGTATTTTCGACACATATTCCTGTCATGAGTGCCGCAAACACGGACTCTATGCCATGCGCCATTCAAGCTGTTTCCAGTTCCCAATCACCACATTCACTGATCCAGTTTTAAACGAACACACTCTAGACAGTTTCAAAGTTGTCCCTCGTCTGCGCTTCGATTCTTTTTTTCCTATTTTCCACGTTTCCATCTTAATCATCGCAGACACGGATTTCGTCGCACACAGAACAGTTCACATTTGAACCTCCACATTCCTAACCAGGGTTGCCAGGTTTTCACGACAAAACCTGCCCAATTGCTACTTAAACCTAGCCCAAAACTAGCCCAAACGCGTTTCGAAGGGGGTTCCCCAGGAAAACCACAGACTTGCCAACACTGTTCCTAACCCAGCACCGTCTGGTTATTTATTACTGATATCAACCCAAATTGGGTCAAATCAAGTCAGCTTCCTAACCCAACAGTCTCAACCGAGCGTTTAGATTGAAACAATAACCCAGCGTGTTTAAAAAGTAGGCCTACACAGTGTATGTTTTTGCTAAATCGCTTGCAAATATAAGATTGTTGTTAGGTCAAAGCCTACATACCACGTAATATTAGAATAGGTACCCCTTAGTTTCAAAATACTTAACAGTAGAAATAATTTGTAATTTTACAGGTTATTACCCCTTTATTCCCCAAACTTCACATATTATTCCCTTATACCTACACGGAGGTACTGAATAGGTACACTATAATTACAAAAAAGTTTCACTGCAAATTCTGTTTTTTCAAACATTCAAAACTATTATTTTCAAACCTGTCCTGGAGGACCCCAACCCTGCACATTTTGTATGTCTCCCTCATCTAACACACCCGATTCCACTCATCAGCTCTTTAGTAGAGACTGCAAGAACTAAATTGGGTGTGTCTGATTAGGGAGATATACAAAATTTGCAGGACAGGGGGTCCTCCAGGACAGGTTTGAAAACCACTGAAAGCGTTACCAAAATGTTTCTGCAAATACTTAATTCTATCAAGAAGAGATTTCATATTTTTATGGAATCTTTTAACTATTATAAAACCTTTAAGAGTTAACATTCAATACATTATTTTTTTCCCCTTTTTTCCCTTTATTTATATGTAGCTTTTAATAATACAGATTGTGTCAAAGCAGTTTTACGGTATTAAATAGGAAAATAGTGTGTCAATAATGCAAAAGGACAATAGTAAACACTCAATTTTCAGTTAAAGGCAGTTCATCACTGAATTCAGTGATGTCATCATCCAGCTCAGTTCAGTTCTAATAGTATTTGTGCAATCAAGTCAACGATATCGCTGGAAATTAAGTCTCCCCAACTAAGCAAGCCAGAAGCGACAGCGGCAAGGAACCAAATCTCCATCGGTGACAGAATGGGGAGAAGAAAAAAAACTTGGGAGAAACCAGGCTCAGTTGTGTAGAGGACTCATCTGGTTCCTGGGGTCTTTTCCCAATGGCCGTCCAGGAGACAAGGTCTTCACTGGGAATCTGTCTCTGGGGCTCATCTAGTTGACCGGGTCTCCGCTGACATTCAGGGCTGTAGAGGTCATCTCTAGGTCCTGACCACCATCTGGGCTGGATACGGACTGGATCCAGGTGACTGCAGTAACCATCTGGTCTGGATACAGACTGGATCTGGTGGCTACGGTGACCTCGGAATAAGAAAGAAACAGACTAATATTAGCGTAAATGCCATTCTTCTTACGATGTACATCGTCCATCGGGTGTTATGGGAAGTGTTCCCGGTTCCGGTTGACCTAATTAATGCAGCCTAATCCTTTAATCCTCTTGATAATCAGATGTGAATATTAAATTTACATTTACATTTAGTCATTTAGCAGACACTTTTATCCAAAGTGACTTACAAATGAGGACAATGGTAGCAATCAAAATCAACAAAAAAGTGCTATAAAAAGTCTCAGTTAGCTTAACACAGTACATGTAGCAAGTTTTTTTTTGTTATTATTATATACTAAGTAAAAAGAAAACAGATAGAATAGAAAAAGAATAGAGCAAGCTAGTGTTAGAGGCCTTTTTTGCTTTTGTTAATTGTATAATAAAATTAATAAATAATAAAAAAATAGATAGAATACAAAAAGATTAGAAAAGCTAGTGTTAGTACTTTTATATACAGTATATATATATATATATAGAGAGAGAGAGAGAGAGAGAGAGAGAGAGAGAGAAAACAAGCAGTAAATGAATAGAGTGCAAGTCTAAAAGAGACAAGTTTTTTTTTTTAAGAATAGAATTAGAATAGAGAGTGCTAGAGTTAGAGGGTCAAATAAAGATGAAAGAGATGTATTTTTAGCTGATTCTTGAAGATGGCTAAGGACTCAACTGATCAGATTGAGTTGGGCAGGTCATTCCACCAGGAGGGAACATTTAATTTAAAAGTCTGTGAAAGTGATTTTGTGACTCTTTGGGATGAACAATAAAGCGACATTCACTTGCAGAACGCAACCTTCTAGAGATAATTAGATAATTATTAGATAACATTAGATAATTATATGCTGATACAGGTTTATTTCTCAATGGCAAGAAAGGTACTTCTACAAAAAATACAATAAAATAAAAAATAAACATGAATTTAGTAGATGTTCCTTTTAGGTTTTAAATATTCACTCTTCTTTGGCCCGGAAAAGGAGGAAGAGGCAAATATAGACATTAGCCTAGCCATTATTTGGATAAACAAATTGAATAAATAATCTCATCTACTTAGAAATCTGATCTACTTAGTCTGACCTTTACAGCATCATGGCTCTTGGCTCTGAGCGTGTTGAGACTCAGCAATGTCAGCACTCTCTTCAGCCTGCTTCAGCTTATGCTGCACCTTCCTCAACTTGGACAGTTTAATATTGGATTGTTCCTCCTAAAAATGTTTTTTTGTGGTATGTTCCATATATATGCTTTAGTCTTTATTACAACCAGTGGTATCAATAAATTAGCATTGCGATTTTAATAATTACGGTGTCAAAATGTTCTATTAGATTTACATACTGCCTCCTCAGCCTGCCTCTTATTAGATTTGACCTTCAGCTGCAGCTTATCAAACAGATCCAGGAGTCTGGTGATGTTCTTCTTGTCCTCCTCAGTCTTGAAACAATACACAATTTTACTAAATTAATTATCGATCCTTTACTACAAATAGGTTTTGCTAGTAAAGTAACATTATGCAGACTCGTATGCCTGACAGAACTTATAAAGAATATGATCATACCTGATAAGAAAGCTCTTTGACTCTCCTCTCATATTTTTGGACACCCTTTAAAGCTCCACGTCTCTGTTCTGCCTCAACTTCAGCCTCAAGCTCACGGACCTAAAGAGAAGATTATTAAACTTTTTATTCAAACAAATTACAATATATCATAATATAACTATACTCCACACTATCTATGTCTTAACTATAAACATGCTTACTCTGGACAGTTTCTGGAGTTGTTTCTTTCCTCCCTTCATGGCCAGATTCTCAGCCTCATCCAGATGGTGCTGCAGGTCCTTCACTGTGACCTCCAGATTCTTCTTCATCCTCTCAAGGTGAGCACTGGTGTCCTGCTCCTTCTTGAGTTCTTCTGCCATCATTGCAGCCTTTCAATTGAACATTTGGCAGCTACTGATTCTCACATCAGTGATGGCCTTCTTGGCCTTCTCCTCTACATTCCTGGTTTCCTGTACAGTGTCTTCAACTTCACTCTGGATCTGAACAAGGTCAGCCTCAAGCTTCTTCGTGGTGTTCAGGAGACTTGTGTTCTGCAACATGGAAAGCAACAGCATGAACATTTTAAATGAGGCTCACAATTTCCTTAAAGGGTTAGTTCATTGTAACAGAGAGTCCACTGGAGGCGAGCGTAGTGAGAACCCAAGTGCAGTTTATTTACAAACGTGACATCCAAAATCCAAACATAATCCAAACAGACTCGACTTGACTCGACTTGAAACAGGCTTGACATGAAACAGACTTGACGTGGCATGAACAGACTAGACTCACCGACAGCAGGTTACAACATTAATACACGACCAGGAACAAGACAATGACATGGCTACTTATAGAAACAGTGAGGGTCACATGACATGAACAAACCAATGGGGACATGACACAATGAACATGACAACCAATCAGAACGTGACACATTGAACAAGGGAACCAATAGCATGAAGACATGAGGGCAAAGGAAACATGACACAAACAGGAACCATAGCTAAACCTCAAAATAAAAGACATGAAAACAAGAACATGAAACAAAACCAAAAACAGACCTTACATATTCCCCCCTCTAAGGGCGGCTCCTGACGCCCAAACAAAACCAAAAACAGACCCCAAAAAGTCCAGGAGGGTGGTGGAGTGGAGGCGGAACAGACATAGTCCAGGGGGGAGGGATGGCGGGCCAGGCCCGTGAAGGGGAACAGGATCTAGAGCATGGAGCAAAGGCGGGCCTGGAGCATGGGGCAATGGCAGAACTAGCAGAGCAGGGAGCCATGGCGGGGCAGACAGAGCAGGGGGCCATGGCGGGGCAGGCAGAGCAGGGGGCCATGGCGGGGCAGGCAGAGCAGGGGGCCATGGCGGGGCAGGCAGAGCAGGGGGCCATGGCGGGGCAGGCAGAGCAGGGGCCTCAGTGGCCGTGACAGGACAGACCGTGAGTTCAGGAACTGCCTCCGTGGCCGTGACAGGACAGACCGTGAGTTCAGGAACGACCTCCATGGCCGTGACAGGACAGACCGTGAGTTCAGGAGTGGGCGCCACCACCTCGGGAGGTTCTGCAGCAGAAGCCGCCACCTCTGGTGGTTCTGCAGTGGACGCCACCTCCTCTGGAGGCACTGGAGCAGATTCATGGACAGACGAGGCCTCAGGAGAGCAGTGTGCAGCCCACACGCTCAAAATGGTGACCGCCATAACAGGAAGCACTGAGGTCAGGGGAACAGTCTCTGTGACAGCCAGTGCTGAGGCCCTGGGGATGCCAGCTGCTCGCACCGACATCAGTGGTGGGTCCATCACACTGGCAATCAGTCCAGGCCCAAGCTCCGCATCCGCAGGAGCTTGGGTACTATAGCCCCCTCCAAAAAAATCCTTTGGGGAAATTTTGGTGACAGCCGTGGCATGACGAGGCTCTGACGTGGCGGCCATCTTGGCCGGGGACTCAGGCGTGGCGGCCATCTTGGCCGGGGACTCAGGCGTGGCAGCCATCTTGGCCGGGGACTCAGGCGTGGCGTGAGCAGGCCCTGTAGACTCTGGCTTGGCAGGCATGACGTGAGCGGTCCCTGTAGTCTCTGACCTGGCAGGCATGACGTGAGCAGGCTCTGACCTGGCAGGCATGACGTGAGCAGACTCTGGCCTGGCAGGCATGACGTGAGCAGACTCTGGCCTGGCAGGCATGACGTGAGCAGACTCTGGCCTGGCAGGCATGACGTGAGCAGACTCTGGCCTGGCAGGCATGACGTGAGCAGACTCTGGCCTGGCAGGCATGACGTGAGCAGACTCTGGCCTGGCAGGCATGACGTGAGCAGACTCTGGCTTGGCAGGCATGACGTGAGCAGACTCTGGCTTGGCAGGCATGACGTGACCAGACTCTGGCTTGGCAGGCATGACGTGAGCAGACTCTGGCTTGGCAGGCATGATGTGAGCAGACTCTAGAACGGCGGCCATTTTCCCAAGAGACTCTTGAGTGGCGGCCATCTTGCGATGGAGCTCTTGAATGGCAGCCATGTTATGAAGAATCTCTTGAGTAGCCATCATGATGTGAGCAGGCCCTGGGGTAGCAGGCACAGAACAGTTGCGGGGCTCCTCATCTGCAATTCCCACAGTAAGAGGTGACCCAGCCAACAACAGAACAAAGTCAATGTATCGTTCCAGTGACCAACAAATAGTTCCCCCTGGCAGACTAGAACGAAGGGGTTCGTCAACACCAAAACGAAAAATGTCCTTAAGCGTCACGTCATTAAAATCCACACAGTGAGAAAGTTCACAAAAATCGGCCACATACTCCTCTATAGCCCGGCCGCCCTGATGCAGGCAGAGGAGACGTGAAACTGCTGGGTTCATAGTGATGGGTCGTGTATTCTGTAACAGAGAGTCCACTGGAGGCGAGCGTAGTGAGAACCCAAGTGCAGTTTATTTACAAACGTGACATCCAAAATCCAAACATAATCCAAACAGACTCGACTTGACTCGACTTGAAA
Source organism: Schizothorax lantsangensis (assembly GCA_027422415.1). Taxonomy (NCBI): domain Eukaryota; kingdom Metazoa; phylum Chordata; class Actinopteri; order Cypriniformes; family Cyprinidae; genus Schizothorax; species Schizothorax lantsangensis. The sequence continues at coordinate 11,890,242 of CM049842.1, read as the reverse complement.
CAGGCTTGACATGAAACAGACTTGACGTGGCATGAACAGACTAGACTCACCGACAGCAGGTTACAACATTAATACACGACCAGGAACAAGACAATGACATGGCTACTTATAGAAACAGTGAGGGTCACATGACATGAACAAACCAATGGGGACATGACACAATGAACATGACAACCAATCAGAACGTGACACATTGAACAAGGGAACCAATAGCATGAAGACATGAGGGCAAAGGAAACATGACACAAACAGGAACCATAGCTAAACCTCAAAATAAAAGACATGAAAACAAGAACATGAAACAAAACCAAAAACAGACCTTACATTCATCCAAAAATGAAAATTAAAAGTCATTAATTACTCGCCCTCATGTTGTTCTAAACCCATAAGACCTTCGTTAATCTTTGGAACACAAATTAAGATATTTTTGATGAAATCTAAACCTGCTCTCTGACCCTGCATAGACAGCAACGCAACTGAAATGTTCCCAGGTCCTGAAATGTAGCAAGGACATTGGTAAAACCGTCCATGTGACATCATTGGCTCAACTTCAATTTTGTGAAGCTACGAGAATACTTTTTGTGAGCAAAGAAAACAAAAATAACGACTATATTCAACAATTCTTCTTGCCTGAGTAACTGTCTTCCACCATTTTGGAGAGTATGACGCATGCATGTGCTTATTAGTCTAGCCTGTTTTCAGTTAATGGACGGAACGTTGACGTGCACTTCCCATCCAATAAATCACAATAAGCATTGTGCAAGTGAACTGATCATCTCCTCCACATTAATACCAGTTTCAGCACAAAATAAACATGACTAAACAAACGAAGGTCACTAAAATAAAGAGTACAACTTTACAATCCGTATCCTGTCTCAAGTAATCCCTCAATCAGTGTTTTTCAGCCATGCAAAGACGTCAATATAATGGCTTGTAAACAATGTCACTTAACATCACATTTACCTCAGAAAAAAGCATATTCGGTGACCATAAACTCATTAGTCAGATAGAAAATAAACTGTAGAGAGGGGCATTTCGCTAAATATATGCACCATATAAGTTTCAAGTTTTATTTGTCACATACACGACTATACAGAGATTGTATAACCAGCAGTGAAATGTGAGTCGGGTCCGCTCCATGGACAGTGCAAATATTGAAAAATACATCACAAGGGAAGTATACATAAAATAAAGTGAATAAAAAATAAGATATAAAGAATAAAATATAAAATATAAAAGAATGTGCATGACAGTATGCTGTAGAATTAAATATTAAGATAAGCATGACTGTACAGAGAGGAATGTGCAAACAGGTTGAACATGGTTGACATGAAGCAGCCAATCACAAAAAAATAAAAAAAATAAAAATATAAAAAATAAGATAAGATATGATATCAAGACACAGTAAGTGTTGTGTGCAAATGTGCAAATGACACTGTCAGTATGAGGTAGAGAATAATGAGTGTGTGATTAGTGATTATGAAGTAAGTCAGATGATGTTAAGAGGCTGAGTTTGAGTTTAGGAGTCTGATGGCCTTGGGGAAGAAACTCCTCCTAAGTCTCTCAGTTTTTGCCATCAGGCTGCGTAAGCGCTTACCAGATGGAAGCAGAGTGAATAGGCAGTTTCCAGGGTGATTTGAGTCCTTGATGATTTTGACAGCTCTGCTTCTGCAGCGTTTGAGGTAGATGTCCTGCAGAGAGGGGAGAGCAGACCCAGAGATACGCTCAGCTAAGCGCACAACTCTCTACAAGGCCTTGCAATCTTGGCTGGAGCTGTTTCCATACCACACTGAGATGCACTGAGTCAATACACTTTCTATGGTCCCTGCATAGAAAGTTTTCAGGATTGTTGGTGAGACCCTGAATTTCCTCAGCTGTCGCAGATGGTACAGTCTTTGCCTGGCTTTCTTAACCTGTGTTTGAATGTGTGTAGTCCAAGTCAGGTCCTCGGAGATGTTTACACCGAGGTACTTGAAGCTGCTTACTCTCTCCACAGGGGTCCCGCTGATCACAAGAGGAGTGTAGGGCAGCAGGTGTCTCTTTCTGAAGTCCACAATCAGCTCTTTAGTTTTGCTCACATTCAGAGAGAGACAGTTGTTCTGGCACCATGATGTAAGTCTCTCCACCTCATCCAAGTATGCGGTCTCATCATTGTTGGAAATGAGGCCCAGAACCACAGTATCATCAGCAAATTTGATAATAGATGTGGATCTGTGAGAGGACACGCAGTCATGTGTGTAGAGAGAGTAGAGCAGGGGACTCAGGACACAACCCTGCGGGGCTCCTACGTTCAGGGTGATGGAGTTGGGTCTGGCTCTTGGGCTTGAGCCTCTCGCACCACCCTTTCCAGTTCCCACTGAAGGACCGCGACAATCCTAGACCCCGGAATAATTGATGCCAAAGGCTTCTCCTGTGTCTCGGGAGAGTAGGCTTGGGACAGGGCATCCGGCTTGACATTCTTGGTACCGGGTCTGTAAGACAGGAGAAACTGGAAACGATTAAAAAACAAGGACCATCGGGCCTGCCGAGGGTTCAGCCGCTTGGCCTGCTGGAGATATTCCAGGTTCTTGTGGTCCGTGAGAACCTGGAAAGGGTGCTGAGCCCCTTCAAGCCAATGGTGCCACTCCTCCAAGGCGAGTTTAACTGCGAGCAACTATCGATCCCCCACGTGGTAGTTGCGCTCCGCATCCGACAGGCGACGAGACATGAAGGCGCAAGGGTGTAATCTCCCATCCTCACCCCTTTGTGACAGGATGGCCCCTACGCCCACCTCCGAGGCGTCCACCTCCACCACGAAAGGTCTTTCTGGGTCAGGGATCGAGAGAATGGGAGCAGAAGTGAAGTGGCGCTTGAGCTCCTCGAAGGCCCCCGCTGCTTCCGGACCCCAGTGAATCTTGATTCCTCCTCCCTTGGTCAGCGCAGTCAAGGGGGCCACCACAGAGCTGAAGTTCGTAATGAACCTCCTATAAAAGTTTGCGAAGCCGATGAAACGTTGAACCTCCTTAACTGTGGCGGGAATAGGCCAGTTGAGGACAGCTTCAACCTTCTTAGGTTCCATCTCCACGTGGCCAGGAGTGATGATGAACCCGAGAAACTGAGCCTGGGTAACATGAAACTCACATTTCTCGGGCTTCACATAGAGATGATTGTCAAGGAGTCTCTGGAGGGCCCTGCTGACATGCCCCTCGTGCTCCTCCAATGATCCCGAGAAAATGAGGATATCGTCAAGATATACAAAGACGAATTGATTAAGCATGTCCCGGAGAACCTCGTTTATGAGTGCTTGGAATACAGCAGGGGCGTTAGTGAGCCCGAACGGCATCACCAGATACTCATAGTGGCCTGTGGAGGTGTTGAAGGCCGTCTTCCATTCGTCCCCCTGTCGGATCGTAAGCGTTGCGTAGATCCAGTTTAGTAAAAATGGAAGCCCCTTGTAGTAGCTCGAAAGCAGTGGCCATGAGAGGAAGGGGGTATCGATTTCGAACTGTGATCTTGTTGAGGCCTCGATAATCGATACATGGTCTAAGACCCCCATCTTTCTTCCCCACAAAGAAGAAGCCCGCCCCAGCCGGGGAAGTAGAGGTACGGATGATGCCGGCTGCCAAGTATTCCTTAATGTAGGTATCCATTGCTGTGCGCTCGGGGGAAGACAAGGAGAAGATTCGACCCCTGGGAGGGCAAGAGCCAGGGAGTAGCTCAATGGCACAGTCGTAGGGGCGGTGAGGTGGTAAGGAGGTGGCCCGGGACTTGCTGAATACTGCCTTGAACTGATGATAGGAACTGGGGACTCGAGACAGGTCGACAGACTCTTGAATCTCGGAACTAGGGGCTGAGGACCGCAGGCAGGTGAGATGGCAAGTGGAACCCCAGCTCAGAATGGTGCCAGCGGACCAGTCGATCCAGGGATTATGTCTGCGCAGCCAGGGGTGGCCCAGGATAACAGGATACTCGGGAGAGTCAATAAGATAAAAGGTCTCCTCCTGCTGGTGTTGATGGATGGTAAGTCGCAGGGACTGAGTGGCCTCTGTTACTCTGCCCGGTTCCAGAGGTCTGCCATCCAATGCCGTAACTGCCTGAGGATGAGGAAGAAGTTGGGTAGGGATCCCAAGTTCCTTAGCCAAGGACAGATCCAGGAAGTCACCTGCTGCGCCGGAATCGATCATGGCCTGGACCAGATGCTGGTGGCCCCCCCAGGACAGAGTGACTGGAACAGCTAGAACGGCGTTAGTAGGAGGAGCTCTAATTTTCCCCATCACAGCCCTCCTGAAGCTGGGCGGGGATAACCGTTTCCCGGGAGCTCGGAACAAGTGGAGCGAAAGTGGCCGGAAGCACCACAGTAGAGGCAACGTCGCTCCTTCATGCGACGTTCCCTCTCGCTGGGAGAGAGCCTGGAACGACCCAACTGCATGTCCTCCGGGGAATCATGGAGCTGTTCAGGGGCCGGGGAAGCCCTGGATACAGGAATACGAACTGGGGAAACAGACCTGCTCACAGGAACTTGGGACTGAGACGCCTTGCGGCGAGCCACCCTCCGCTCTCTCAGGCGATTGTCCAGGCGGATGGCTATCGCAATGAGGGACTCGAGATCAGCAGCTGGTTCTCGGGTGGCTAACTCATCTTGAAGGGGCTCGGACAGCCCTCCCTGAAAGCAGACCATCAACGCCTCATTGTTCCATCCGCTTCCTGCCACGATGGTCCGAAACTCAATGGCGAAATCTGCGGCGCTGCGGAAGCCTTGACTGAGTGTAAGCAGGCGCTTGGAAGCTTCCCGACCACTGACTGGATGATCAAACACTCGCTTGAACTCCTCTTCAAAGGCCGCATAGGACTCACAACAAGCATCCTGGGATTGCCACACCGCAGAGGCCCAGGAGAGCGCCTTGTCTGAGAGAAGGGTAATTATGTAAGCAATCTTGGAGCGGTCTGTAGGAAAAATTGAGGGCTGGAGCTCGAAGGTCAGGGAGCATTGGGTAAGAAAACCCTGGCAGGATTTAGGATCCCCAGCAAAGGGCTTGGGAGGTGGTAATCGAGGCTCTGCAACTGAAGTAGGCCTGTTGCTACTCGGGGGTGAAGCAGAGGGAGATGAAGCACCCGGGAGCTGTTCAAAGAGCTGGCGGATGGAACCCATCACATCAGACAGGAGTTGAGAGTGTTTGGTCGTTAGCTCCTCCTGATGGCTGAGAACGGCTTCATGGCGCTGGAAAGATGACTCATGTTGGGCAATCACTGCCAACAGGTCCTTGGAGGTGAGTGTTTCTGGGTCCATATCTGACTCGGTTTTTCTGTCACGAGCCGGGTTTGAACTCGGGTCTCTGGTGTGGTGGTTGAGAGATCTACCACTGAGCCACAGGAGTGGTAATGTTGGACCCAAACGAAACACTTAAGGCAGTAATCCAGGAATGAAGATTTATTTAAAAAAAAGTCTTTGCAAGAATAATTTAACAAAAGTTCTTCTCGGACCGAGGTATTAACAACATCAAAAATGGAAAACCAAAAGAGAAAATAAAAACTCCACGAGGGGAGAAAACAAAGCCAGAGAACAATAACAATCAAAGAAGAGAACTCAGGATACCTTACTTGGGGTAGCTAGAGAGGCATTAGCGAGACCAGGCAGGAACACAGGACAAAGACTCAAAAACCGAGTGAGGAACCAAGAGAAAAATACACCACTTAAATACACAGGGGGAAACAAGGCACAGGTGAGCTGGATAACACTAATAAGGCCACACAAGGAAGAACTAAGGCAGAGGAGAACACAGGGGACCTCTAGAGGCACGGAGACAAACTACAGGATGTAGGATGCTGACACTATCTCTCTTTCAGTAGAGGAAATTTAAATGTGTGATTCTGGAAACGAGATCTAAATTTAGCGGGAACGGTCGGGTCGGGAAGAAAATTATTCAAAGCGGACAGCGGGTGAACAAAGAGTGAATATATTGCAGGAGCGGGCGGGTGCGGGATATAACCTCGTGGGAGCGGGACTTAAAAACAGTCCCGCACAGACCTCTACATGAGAGAATGTTCTAGTACACCCCCAAAACAAAATCAAGACTTTGTAATCCACAATAACAGTGACTTTGCCTCCATCTTTGCTCTTGATTGTTCCCTTGACATAGCTCTTTAGGATCAGCCACATAGCAGGCAGACTTGGCATCAAATTATTTGCTCTGAGCCTTGATTCTCTCCTTCTCAGGCTTACGGAGGTACATGGCAACCTTGCCATAAATGTCCATCTCCGCATCCGTACTCATGGTGCCGTCTTACTAAAAAGAGAAGAGACAAACTTATTAAAGATGTAATGAATATTCCATGCAACAATAAATACAAAAAGAAACTCATGAATTGTTAGAAAATTACATGATCTGAGATACAGCCTCGGATTTTTTTGTCATCTTGCAATCAAAATGGTGACCATGTTTCTCGAAATATGCAAATGTCATCATGGACTATGATAGCAACACTGCATGCCAATTTTGAAGTTATTCGCACTAACCACCAATGAGCCCAGTCCTACTACCCTTTCTGTATGCTCAGACTGACTCTGTAAAGAATTTTGTCAAATTTGGTGAAAATACTACATTTTATTTATAAGTTATTGTCATTTATAATTCTTTACACAATATAGATGACTATCCCACATAGAACCAACATTTTCCTTATATCATAATTCAGGTCATCCAGGTAATTATTTCAGTGGTTGCATCCCCATTACACAAACAACCTAGTATCCGATCTCTAAGGTTGTTTAGGCAATAAATCAAAATGGCAGTTTAATAAGGATATGCCAATGTGTTTGTAAAATATAGCATTCATAATGGCTGATACGGTAAATTGGGTATTGAATACTGAATCCCGTAATGAATCAAAGCGAGACTAGTCTCATGATTTTTGGTCAAAATGCTCATTTGTAATGAGCAAAAATATCTGTTTTCATACATCCTGTTGAAACTGGCCAGGTACCAAGTTCCTGTAACTTGTTTTGGATTTTTCTATCAAGAGTCCAGCATGCTTCACTCATAGCACGGAGTAGAATGCTGTCACCAATGATTTTATATCACTGACAGCTTCGATCTGAGTGCGCCGCTCGCCTGGGCCATGCCCAGGCTGAGGCTGCGCTCACTGAGACAGACCGCTCTCACTATGAGAGTTTGGTCTCGCTCGGCCGGTTCGCCTTCATTAATGAAGGTGGCCCCGCCCCTCCCCTCGTCTGCCATGAGTTGATGCGCACAAGACTTTGATCTGCCGGTGTGTTTACACGCGAGGATCATCAGTACCCCTCATCTAACGAGCGGTTTGATCTTTTAGTCAGATTGAAAGAGAATGCTGTCCCTAATTGTATTTATCACTGACAGCTTCAGATTTAGACACGCTCACAGGGCTGGCTGCTCTTGCTGTGAGAGCATTTAGTCTAGCAAAGAATTTTTGAGAGGAAAAGGAAGGGATCAGTCCTCACTGAGGACGAAACTCCCTTGAAGAAAGCTTGTGCTCACTCTCCATCCCTCGGTTCAACACCTGAGCGATGGATGTTCTATTCAAGCTGGGCACATCCCTTTCATTTGCATGTGCCCAAGCAAACTACGGCTGTGATCAGGGCTGGATTGGTAAAAGGCATACCGGGCATTTTCCCGGTGGGCCGACGCACTTTAGGGGCAGACAGAATTTTATTTGTATTTATTATTATTTGCCAAGGACAATCACGCAGGGACAGCGAGCAGCCAGTGGCCCATTGGTTTGTCTCCTGTATTGACAGCGTAAACCACCCAATGCCAATGCGCTATAGGAACCCAATGAGGAAGAACCAAATTGCCTATCACAGCTATGCTGATGATACCCAGATCTACCTAGCCTTATCTCCAAATGACTATAGCCCCATTGACTCCCTTTGCCAATGCATTGATGAAATTAACAGTTGGATGTGCCAAAACTTTCTTCAGTTAAACAAGGAAAAAACTGAAGTCATTGCATTTGGAAACAAAGATGTTCTCAAGGTGAATGCATACCTTGACTCTAGGGGTCAAACAACTAAAAATCAAGTCAGAAATCTTGGGGTGATTCTGGAGACAGACCTTAGTTTTAGTAGTCATGTCAAAGCAGTAACTAAATCAGCATACTATCATCTCAAAAACATTGCAAGAATTAGATGTTTTGTTTCCAGTCAAGACTTGGAGAAACTTGTTCATGCCTTTATCACCAGCAGGGTGGATTATTGTAATGGTCTCCTCACCGGCCTTCCAAAGAAGACCATTAGACAGCTGCAGCTCATCCAGAACACTGCTGCCAGGATTCTGACTAGAACCAGAAAATCTGAGCATCACACCAGTCCTCAGGTCCTTACACTGGCTTCCAGTTACATTTAGGATTGATTTTAAAGTACTTTTACCTAAATACATTGCAGATATGCTCACTGAATATAAACCTAACAGACCACTCAGATCATTAGGATCGAGTCAGTTAGAAATACCAAGGGTTCACACAAAACAAGGGGAGTCCGCTTTTAGCTATTATGCCGCCCGCAGTTGGAACCAGCTTCCAGAAGAGATCAGATGTGCTAAAACATTAGCCACATTTAAATCCAGACTCAAAACTAATCTGTTTGGCTGTGCATTTGTTGAATGAACACTGTGCTACGTCCAAACTGACTGCACTGTATTTTATGTATAATCATTTTCTATTTAACTGTTTTAAATTTCATTTTAAATTAATTTCTATATCATTTTAAAATTCCTTGTTTTTATTATTTTTAATTCCTTGTTTTTATTGCTGTGAATAAATATTTCACTTTCTTTTATGTAAAGCACTTTGAATTACCACTGTGTATGAAATGTGCTATATAAATTATAGCCTTGCCTTGCCTATAGACGGAGCGATGAAGTATTTTGCTCTGCCTAAAGAACGCTTCACTGCAACTTCTTCCTCGTCTGCTTTTCACACGTTTTCACAGCAGCTTTATGAAGAAAAGGCTTGCTCTGCGGTGAGTGGTGCGGGCCAAAGAGCCAGGCAGGAGGAGGAGAGGAGAGCAGTTGAATCGGTAAAGTGCTTGATATAGGGACTCGGAACGGAGTCAGACATCTAATGCCAAGTTCACACTGCATGATTTTAGCCTGATCTTTCACTCGCCGACAGGTTTTGATAAATCGCCGACAAATGCCCGAGATTGGAGGCAAATCGGTGCTCGTTCCCGCGAGTGACTTTCGCGCAGTGTGAATGATCAAAGACGCGATCTGAGGGAATCGCTGAGGCGTCGCCGACGCCCGTGAAATATTTGGCATGCTAAATATCTGGAGCTGTTGGCGATTATCAATCCTGCTGTGTGAATGAGTTCTGACCGGTTCTGACTGAAAAATACATCGGCGATGACCTACAGCCAATGAGAGAGCAAGATACAGGGCAGCGGGAAGTTCGAGGAGGTCTTTTTTTTTTTTTTAACAAAGCGAGCATTAGAATATACAGAACAGGTAGGCTACATGAAGATTAAGAAGGGGCTAGGATTTTTCCTGTAAATAATAATCTTCTCTAAAGGACAAAATATTTATTGCATATTTCTTTTTCATCACTTTGAGGGCTTTTATAGGCTATAAGAAACAAACTCATTATAAAATGCACAACACGTTGGTTTCACTATCAAGTAGGCTACTTAGATTTGTGTATATAAAAATTTCACAGCAGAAGTATGTTTGTTAATAAGTCATCTTTTAATTATTGTGTGTTCGGGGAGCACTTATAGATCATATCAGCGTGATCTTGCATATTTCTTTCACTTCTCGCGTGTGTTTGGCTGTATTTGCAGATCAGACAGAGTTGTCGGCGATTCTTCCTATTGTGAAATCCTGCAATGTGAAACCCCCTGTCGCGGATCCATCGTGCAATGTGAAAACAGCAGCGACTGAATGCTACCCCAGATAGTCATGCAGTGTGAAAACAACGGCGATCCGACGAGTTTGAAAATCGTGCAGTGTGAACTCGGCATAACCTATCCTAATGTGTGCGCGCGCCATGTGTAGAATACGTAAACACTTTTTATTAAAACGTAAATTCGTCCCCCACGATTTTTTGTCCAAGTCAAGTCAAGCAGGCTATGTTCATGGAGGTTTCCATGGGCCATCTAGATTTAAATTTAAAAAGACACGATATTGTCGAACCTGATGTTTTAGTCTTATCCAAAAAGTGTTTGAACAGTAAGATTTTGAATGTTTTTAAAGAAGTCTCTTCTGCTCACCAAGCCTGCATTTATTTGATCCGAAATACAGCAAAAGCAGTAATATTGTGAAATATTTTTACTATTTAAAATAACTGATTTCTATTTGAAAATATTTTAAAATGTAATTTATTCCTGTAATCAAAGCTGAATTTTCAGCATCATTAATCCAGTCACATGATCCTTCAGAAATCATTCTAATATGCTGATCTGCTGTTCAAGAAACATTTATTATTATTATTATTATTATTATCAATATTTAAAACAGTTGATTCTGGATTCTTTGGTGAATGGAAAAATCCAAAGATCAGTGTTTATCTGAAATAAAAAGCTTTTGTAACATACACTATACCATTCAAAAGCTTGGAGTCTCAGCATTTTCTTTGGGGGGGATCATGTGACTGGATGATGCTGAAAATTCAGCTTTGAAATCACAGGAATAAATTACATTTTAAAATATATTCAAACAGAAAACAGTTATTTTAGATAGTAAAAATATTTCACAATATTACTGCTTTTGCTGTATTTTGGATCAAATAAATTATCGCTTATCCCATGTGATCTAAAAATCTATGCTAAAGTTTTTGCTTCTCGTATGGAGAAGGTAATTCATAGTTTGATCAAGGAGGACCAAACCGGTTTCATCAAGGGGTGCAATGCATCTGACAATAACAGTACACAGAATCTCTTGGATTACAATTTGCAACTAGACGGATGTCCTGTTACTTCCTCTACAGTCAAAAATCTGGGTGTTATATTAGACAGCAACTTATCTTTTGAAAAACATATTTCCAATGTTACAAAAACAGCATTCTTCCATCTTAGAAACATTGCCAAGCTACGGAACATGTTACCTGTTTCTGATGCAGAAAAGCTAGTTCATGCATCCATGACCTCTAGACTGGAATATTGTAATGCACTGCTAGGTGGTTGTCCTGCATCTTAAATAAACAAGCTACAGGTAGTCCAAAATGCAGTGGCTAGAGCCCTTGCCTGGTCAAGAAAATATGATCATATTATCCCAATTTTACAGTCTCTGCACTGGCTACCTATTAAGTTCCGTATCAGTTACAAAATATTATTACTTGCCTATAAGGCCCTAAATGGTTTAGCTCCTGCGTACCTAACTAATCTTCTATCTCGCTACAATCCATCATGCTCCCTAAGGTTGCAAAACTCTGGACTCTTGGTAGTACCTAGAATAGCAAAGTCCACTAAAGGAGGTAGAGTTTTTTCATATTTGGCTCCCAAACTCTGGAATAGCCTTCCTGATAACGTTCGGGGTTCAGACACACTCTCTCTGTTTAAATCTAGATTAAAGACATCTTTTTAGCAAAGCATTCACATAATGCATTCATATAATGCATCTCATAATCTTGTACTGCAGTTACAGTATATCTGATCAAACGCACATTATTATTCTTTAACTTGGGTTGAACAAATAATTTTTGCTTGGATGGAACAACAGCTACGATAATTATGTCTCTTTGTTTCTCTGTTTCTGCCACGGGATGTAACTAGGAATTACACAAGCTTCAGTCTGGATCCAACCCTTAAATTATCTGAGATGACCAAACACCTGAGAAGAGATGATGCCAACCCCTCAGAGGACCTCAGAGGATGCCAACCTCTGATCCCCCAACAACATGCAAAATTAACAAATTTTGCCATAAGTTAATATATTAAGATTCTACAATGTATAAATATATTGTAGAAACTTAATTTCCTGTAAAGCGCTTTGCAACGATTGTATCGTAAAAAGCGCTATACAAATAAACTTGAATTGAATTGAACAATATGCGTCGACTCCTTCATATTCTTGACTTTGCAGATTCTCATCCAAGCCCTTGTGCGGTTTTTTCACTTGATGCAGAAAAAGTTTTTGACAGGCTAGAGTGGAATTATATGTGGGCAGTTCTGCAATGTTTCGGCTTCGGTGAACACTTCATTTCTATGATTAAGACATTATACCACTCACCTGCAGCATCAGTCATAACTGGTAATATTATTCCCCCCCCCCTTTCCTTTTACAGCGGGGAACGAGGCAGGGATATCCGCTTTCCCCCTTTTTGTTTTGTCAATCTCTTGAACCCTTAGCACAAGCCATCAGGAAATCTGAAGTATCGATTAAGATTCATGATCATAATCATAGTATTTCATTATACGCTGATAAATCTTATATATTTAGACCACATTGATGTTTCAGTCTCTAGTATAATTAAGGAATTTGAAAATTTTAGTAGCTTATCAGGATATAAAATAAATTGGAGCAAATCTGCTTTAATGCCAATTAACAATGGTACAGTTAATTATTCTATTCCCTCATTTATCCCTATTAAGGAATCTTTCATCTATTTGGGCATTACCATATATAAAAACATTCATAAGATTGCCAGAGACAATTTTAATAATATTTTAGTTAAGGTCAAAAATGACATTCAAAGATGGAAGAATCTTATAGTCTCTCTTCAAGGAAGAATCTCCACTGTTAAGATGAATTTGTTACCTCGATTAATTTTTTTTTCTCTCTATGCTACCACTTTCTCCCCCTCCAGGTTACTTTAAGGAGATCAACTCCATAATTTCTAAGTTTATCTGGAATGATAAATGCCCCAGAATTAAACTTACCACATTACAACATACTAATCGCGCAGGAGGACTGGCTGTACCAAATTTTGAATTGTATTATTGGTCGTTCCAGCTTAAGGCTCTTCATAATTGGGTTGATCCTCAATCTACAGTTTCATGGAGAGTGATTGAAGCTGACAAGGTTAAACCAAATAGACTCCAATATATTTTATTTACTGGCACAGGAAAAAAAGGGGATAATTATAAATTTGGTCCGGTTGTGGCTAACTCTATTAAAATCTGGAAAACGGTTGAACGTCGGATAGGTGGACCCTTCAAATTTTGTAACAGTACACCTTTATGGCACAATTTAAATTTTGTATGCAGAAATCGTCCATTTGTCCAACCCTCTTGGTCTTCTTTAGGTGAAAACACGTGCGGTGATATATATGATAACCAGGGCTTCTGTTCATTTCAGACATTAAGAACAAAATTTTGTCTACCAGCATCCGCATATTTTGTATTTCTTCAATTACGTTCTGCTCTCAAAGCGTATGGCGTTCCTTGGTCTTCTCCCATTTCCTCTCATCCTATGCGGGACTGGATTGCACCATCTGCTGGTCGGCCATCTGTTTCCTTAATATATAATAAGATTATTGATTGCATTACAAAACCTCTTTCTATTAAAACTATTTGGAATAGGGAATTATCTGACCTTAATTTATCTGTCGACTGGGAGAGTGTGGTTTAATCTCAGCTTAACATCTAAAAATTTGGCTCATCGTCTTATTCACTTCAAAGTCATTCATAGAGCATACATAACTCCGTACAAAAGATTCAAAATGAAACTACAACCAAATTTTAACTGCCATATACAGTATGTAATACTGCATCATCAGGTACTTTTCTTCATATGTTTTGGGAGTGTCCTATCGTTATTGGTCTATGGACACATGTAAACCTGGTTTTATCATCCTTACTACAAATTGATTGGCTTGCTAACACAAGTTTGTGTCTTCTTAATGATGATTCTGGTCTCTGTATAAGTTCAATACAAAAGAGAATGTTGTTTGTTTGTTTTACAGCTGCGAAGAAGACAATAATACAGAACTGGTTTATACCGCACATGTGTGGAAAAACATATTGGATCCATAGCCTCCTGCAAATATTGACTTATGAATGTACAACAGCGCGAATCAATGGGGCCAAGCCTTCTACCATTGATGCTTGGCAGTGTTTTCTATTTAACATACTTGATTATATAAAGGAATGACTTGTTTTGTGTTTTTCTTGTCCTTCCCTCTATCCCTCCCTTTTGACTGGACTTTTGAGATATTGAGTATATGTCTGTTGTTTTGTTTTGTTATATTTTGGATGTTATGTTATGATGTTGTGTATGAAAATAAATAAAAATGTTGATGAAACAAATCTGAACCTTTAAACAACCCTAACCCTATCTAACAAAATATTTTTTTTTTACAAATAAGTGACAGATGCAACAGAAATCCACCTGCCGGTTCCTTCATCAATACAGTGATTATCACTGGCCTGTGAAAGCAAAAAGCCTGAGAAAGCCTTAGCATTGCTGATTCACAAATTGATTACGTACTCTGGAATTTAAAAGATGTTGAAATCAATGTTGTCACACCAGTAATTATTACAGCATGCAACCCATTTCATCATCCTCGAATGAACAACATAGTACAACAATAATTTACTGTATGTATGCTCAATATATGATCACCATAAACCCTAATGCTAAACACAAACATGCTTGTGTTTCTTGAACACTGTCTGAGTCCTGGTTTTGGCCAAACCACAAAACTAAATCTAGTGAGTAAAATCTGTTGCAGGAGAGCAGAGCAGACTTTCAGAAAATAGTCAGCTGTTGTAAGAAATTCCATTCAGGTTCAGAGAGCAAGTGAAAAAAGCCTTTCTCCTGCCTAATCTAAAAAAAAACAGGTGCAGACTCATTGACCTGAAAAAGAAAGCTTCAACAAGTCATAAAACATTGCATGAATAAAACAGCGATCCAAAGTCTATAAGTAACAACAATCATTATTGTTTTTTAAGCAGTCTGCTCCACACATGTTGTGTTTCACTTCCTTTGGCTATGAAAGACACACAAAATAATCACCTGACCATAGTGAAAAGCATCAGTACTATGTGGAATTATTTTGGATTCAAATGATCTTGCGCTAAACTTTTGCAATGTAAGTGAACAACATGGACCCTCAGTGATTTTGCTCTGAACTGCAAGGCTTTAACTCGCAATATAATGGGACAGACACAAAATATGTATTTTGATATAAATTCTAAGTTAATCATCTTAATTACAATATCAAGGGTCTTATACAGAATAGTTTTTTAATACAGTAGCTACATCAACAAGCATCAAGTGCCTGTCTGGACATGTGTGAATGTGAAAGAAATGTAATCATCACAGTAGGACTATTCAGGGGACACTGGATTTATGTGACGGTAAAGACTTGCATGATGGTAAAATTGGCCTGATGTTGCAAGGGTACCAGGACATTACCTTTTGGAGTTTTAGCCATAAAAGAAGATTTAAAAGATGTATCTAGTTAATTCCAATTTAAACTTCAGCTGCTGGAAACTGACAAAGACAGTTTTATGATCCATGGGGTACATGCTAGACATGGGGGGTGGGGGGTAAAATGCCTTTCACTTTATCTACTTAGCAAAACCATGTGCTTGGAAAACAGGGATACACTCATGTTTGTGTTCTCTGTTCCTGATATTTGAAAGAATGCCTTGGTACTTCTTGTACATTGTTGAAATATCTTTAGCATAAGACCAATCAGAAAGTAATCCCGAGGAAGAAAGTAGAAAAGTTTAGGTGTGATTTGCATGGAATAATACAACAATCATTTGTAATCGGTTTAATCATGTCATGAGTCATTGATCAAATAGCTGATGTTTGCATCGATTTCAGTAGTAAGAACACCTGAAATACTGGTTCTGCTGTCATTCATTTAGTAAACATTTCAAATAAAATGCAACAGAACCCTGTAACAGATTAAAACACACTCTTTCCACAGCACCCTTTCTGATCTGACTGGGTTCTGCCATTGCTGGGAAAGATCATGATTCTTCAGCTGAACTCAGTGAACTTTCTGTCTGTCTGGTATATAAATAGAGATTCACGAGTTCATGTGCCCATATAATCTTAGCATTAATGGTAAACAGATTTGGCTTGATGTCTGCAATGGAGGGCTCAGAGAGACCATTCTACACAAGCTCCGATAGCCCCCCATAGACAGATAGATAGATAGATAGATAGATGGACAGAAGGACAGACAAATGAATAAACAAATAAATATGCATAAAGGAGGAGATGGGGAGGAGGAGGGATGCCGAAAGAACTAACAACGGAAGTGGTAAGAGGCTGTCTTTATACTTGGATGTTAATTGGAAGATTAGATGGGTGTACTCCTCCCGAAATTACGTTAATAACTTCACTTCACGAGTTCATGTGCCCATATAATCTTAGCATTAATGGTAAACAGATTTGGCTTGATGTCTGCAATGGAGGGCTCAGAGAGTCCATTCTACGCGAGCTCCGATAGCCCCCCAAAACATGCATGCCAAATCGGACAGCGAGCGAGAGTTACTGATTTAAAAGGGTGATGTCATTTTAGGGAATCAACAATTATTCGAACATTCGAAAGCCCCCCAAAAAAGGCACTGCGGCAGCAGTATCAAATGGAGCGGCACTGTAGCGGCATTGCAGCGGTAGTATCAAATGAACAGGGCACCGCAGCGGCGGTATCAAATGAGCAGGGCACCACGGCGGCGGTATCAAATGGAGCGGCACTGCAGCGGCAGTATCAAATGAGCTGGGCACCGCAGCGGCAGTCTCAGATTGTGCCCAGATCTGCGGTGGCAGCATCTAATTAAGCAGGGCACTGCAACGGCAGTATCAGATTGAGCACGGAGCTGCGGCGGCAGCATCTAGTTGAGCAGGGCATTGCAGCAGCTGTTTCGAGTAAACAGGGCACTGCAGAGCCACTTACGAAGATGTAAACAGTATGCCTTGTGCAATGTTTTAGATTATAACTTGTGAAACATTGCCTTACTAATGTTTCACAAGCTATAGTAAATTGTATGACGATATTTAAAGCAGATAATCTCAATTCAAGCGAGCCTATGCACAATATAAAGCGATTTATAGTTCTTGTGAAAAGTTAACGGAGTGCTAAAACATGCTATTGTCTAGAGCTAAGACTTCTGGGATCCGGTCGCATCGCAATGATGGTTGAAAACATCATTTGAAAAAGAACTTGATCTAGGATGGAGTGAGAGGGAATGATATGTAGGGACCAATCAGCAACTGTTTAACAATTAAGAGCTCATTTGGATTGGATCGTTCGCCCAGATTGATGATATTACCATACGCTGTAGAGTAGTAGCGCACGGATGCTAAGGCATGCACGTACACAATGATACATAATCAATAAGATTACACATAGCATAGGAATACCGCTTAGGCAACAGATCATTAAAATGCTTTCGGATATGAAGGGGAATCGCTCAGAGCGGCGACAGATAAACATCTGGTGAGCAATTCTGTTTGTGTTTGTGGGAAATAAATTTGGGCGGCGAGCATGCCTCAATCAACTGACTGTCTGCGTTCCTATTTTAAGAATAGTAACGTCTCGGTTACGTATGTAACCCTCGTTCCCTGAAGGAGGGAACGGAGACGTCACGTCGGGTGACCGACGAATTGGGATCTCGCTTAGAGAGACCAATCCATTTCGAGTGTAACTAAACAAGCCAATGCACATTGGCATGCGATTATTGCATCCAGCTGCTGCTGATCACAGCGTGAGTATAAGTAGGCAGCAGGTGCAGCGCATATTCAGGTTTTCGCTGAGGAGCCGAGCCGGTGACCCGGCCGCTCAGCGGTGGTACAGTAGCCGTGGCGACGGGACGTGACGTCTCCGTTCCCTCCTTCAGGGAACGAGGGTTACATACGTAACCGAGACGTTCCCTATCAGTCGGTCACTCTGAGTCACGTCGGGTGACCGACGAATTGGGATCCCTACCAAAAGGCCACGGATACTGCCCCTTCCAGTGTCCTGTGGAAGCCTCCTGCGCCCCTACTTTTTGGCGCAGGTCAGGGCTTCACAAGAAGACCAGTTACTGTTGCTATGGCACTACCCACTCAGAAAGACTGGATAACACTGGGAAAACGTACCCGTTCCACTTGGAACGGGAACGCTGCGGAAGCCCATCCTTCCCAAAGGATGTTCAGAAGCACTTACGCATATGAACAACCGTTTAGGTGCATATGGAAGATTTAGAGGTGATTGTAGCCTCTTGGCAGAATGTCTGCCGGGGAAACACGGGCTCTGAGGCTATACCGTGGACTTTACACATATGAGATCCAATTAGGTCTCTACATATGGACCCTAGCCCTCTACCGGTTCTCACAGATTCATCGAGTGAGGGCCTGGCGCCAGATGCTCCGCCACGTCTGGCTGCCGAGGGGACGGAGGAGCTCGACAGGGTCTACAGTACGGACTCTCTGGAGCAGTTTTAGCAAGCCGATCCGAAACCGGAGCCTCTCAGTGCTTCTACCCGTTTGAGGTGAGAACACAGGAGGAGACCGGTTCCACACGAAGGCTATAGAATCTAGCGAACGTGTCAGGGGTCGCCCAACCTGCAGCTCTATAATTATCTGCCAGCGAGGCGCCACGAGCCAATGCCCAGGAAGATGCAACACTTCTAGTAGAGTGGGCTCTCAACCTGAACAGGCAGGACACACCCTGTGCCTAATAAGCCAGGGTGATGGCGTCCACTATCCAGTGGGCCATCCTCTGCTTGGAGACGGCATTCCCTTCTGCCGGCCTCCGTGACAGATAAAGAGCTGGTCTGAGGTCCTGAAGCTTTGCGTCCTGTCAACGTAGCATTTCAATGCTCGGACGGGACAAGCAAAGCTAAGGCTGGGTCTGCCTCCTCCGAGGGCAGCGCTTGCAGGCTCACCACCTGGTCCCTGAAGGGAGTAGTGGGAACCTTGGGCACATAGCCAGGCCGGGGCCTCAGGATTACCTGGGACGGCCCAAACTCTAGGCACGAATCGCCGACCGAAAATGTGTGCAGGTCCCCTACCCTCTTGATGGAGGCCAATGCAAGCAGGAGCAGAGTCTGAAAGAAACTTCAGCTCGACTGTCTGCAACGGATCAAATGGGCCCTGCTGTAGTGCTCTGAGCACTAGAGACAGGTCCCAAGAGGGTATAGAGGGGGCCGTGGAGGATTTAACCTTCCTGCCCCCCTAAGGAACCTGATGACCAAGTCATGCTTCCCCACCCACTTCCCTTCCACAGGGTCGTGGTTGGCAGCAATCGCAGCCACATAGACTTTAAGGGTGAAAGGAGACAGCCTTCGCTCCAACCCTTGCTGCAAGAAGGACAGCACGACTCTGATCGGGCACTTCCGGGGGTCTTCTCGGTGAGAAGAGCACCACTCGACAAACAGGTTCCACTTCAAGGCGTAAGCATGTCTCGTAGACAGCGCTCTCGCCGAAGTGATGGTGTCAACTACCTCCTGGGGTAGGTCACCTAGAACCTCCGTGTCCCGTCCCGGGACCAGACATGTTTTAAGTTTCCAGAGGTCTGGATGCGGGTGCCATAAGGTGCCCCGTCTCTGAGTCAGTAGATCCTACCTCAGAGGAATCTGCCAAGGAGGGGCTGTCACGAGGAGCATCAGTTCTGGGAACCAAGTCCGAGTGGGCCAGTACGGCGCCACGAGCAAGACCTGCTCCTCGTCCTCCCTGATCTTGCACAGTGTCTGTGCGAGAATGCTCACTGGGGGGAACGCATACTTGCGGGGGCCCCGCGGCCAGCTGAGTGCCAGTGCATTCCGTGCCGAGTGTTTCCTCGGTCAGGGAGTAAACAACTGGCAATGAGAAGTCTCTCAATAAGCTGGGCCGTCTGGGGATGGAGTCTCCACTCTCCGGGGAGCGCAGCTCATGACAGCTCATCGGCTGCCCGGTTGAACAAGCCCGGAATGTGAATGGCACGAAGCGACCTCAGATGCTTCTGACTCCATAGGAGGAGGTGGCGGGCGAGTTGCGACATGCGACGGAAGCCTAGACCACCTTATCGGTTGATGTATGCAACGGTCACAGTGTGTCCGTACGGACCAGTACGTGCTTGCCCTGTAAGCGCATCTTGAGACGGTTCAGGGCCAGGTGTACTGCAGCAACTCTAGGCAACTTATGTGCCAGTGCAGTTGGGGCCCCGTCCAAACCCCCGACACTGCAAGCCCGTTGAACGTGGCGCCCCAGCCGGTGGTGGAGGCATCCGTGTAAACCACAGCATGCCTAGAGACCTGTTCCAGGGGCACTCCTGCCTGGAGAAACGAAAGGACTGACCACGGGGTGAGGGTTTGGCAGCAGGCTGGTGTGACTTGGACCCGGTGAGTGCTGCGTTACCACGCCCACCTCGGGACTCGGCCATGGAGCCAGTGTTGAAGCGGTCTCATATGAAGCGGAAGGATTGAGACAAGGAAGTACACGTCCTTCAGGTCAATCGCTGCAAGCCAATCTCAGGGACGGATGCACCCGAAGATGCACTTCTGCGTGAGTCTCTTGAACGGAAGCTTGCCCAGTTCAGGACGCGCAGATCCAAGATGGGTCTCCACCCACCGCCTTTCTTGGGCACAATGAAGTAAGGGCTGTAAAACCCTGTCTTCATATCGGCTGGAGGGACCGGCTCCATCACGTCCCTCGCCAATAGGACAGTGATCTCCCCACACAAGCCTTTACTGCTGTGAGGTGGAACCTGGGAGAACGCCGGGTGAACTGAATCGCGTAGCCGAGTCAGGTGGTCCACAGGAGCCAGCGAGACGAGCTGGGTAGCGTTTTTTCCAGGCACCCAGACACTATACAAGCGGGACCTGCGGGACCACCGACGTACCCGCGGTGGGGCAGCGAGGTGAAACGCAGGGACCCGGCCCGTGTCGGACCAAAGAGGGGTCTGAGTGTGCGGTGCAACACTTACCTGGTTCCACAGTTTGGCAGAGGGTGCGTGAGTAGGGCCTTTGATGACGCTCTCGAACCGCCCACTGCTGCCTGCTGGCGAGAGAGGGAGAAGAGTGTGGTCCGGTGTTGGTCCGTCCATGACTCTCCATGCCCTCTTGGGACCCAGAGGCAGAGAGAACTGCTTCTTGTCGAGATTTTTTATATTTCTTTTTTTTTTAAACCAAAAGATTCTCCGCCCGGCCCTCCTCCGGGGGAGGGAGAGGTGCATCCACCATCTCCTGAAGCAGTCCTCTTTCTCTCTGGGTCGCCCGTCCGAGGCCTCTTGCTTTTCCGCTCTCCGCCAGGTTTGACGGGGGCCCGGACGGGCGGGGCGGCCTGCCTACGCCCAGCTCGACGGCACCGCTTCTGGAGGCTGCTGCGGATGCGGTGCGGGAGCAGGGACGGACGCAGGGGCCACCCTCGGCGACGAGCAGGCTGGGGCGCTGCAGCCAGCGGACGGGTGGAGGCAGCAGCTGCCCGCTGGGCAGGATGTGTTGGATCGCCTCAGTCTGCTCCTAAGCAGCCGAGAACTGCTGGGCCATGCTCTCGACTGCGTCGCCGAAGAGGCCAGTCTGGGACACAGGGCCCTTGAGGAACCGAACTTTGTCGGCATCCCCATGTCGACCAGACACAGCCAGGTGACGCTCCTGGACCACAAGTGTGGACATCGCACGACCAAAAGACCACGCAATGACCTTCGTCGCTCGTAGCGCGAGGCCAGAAGTGGTACAAAGCCCTTTCAGAACTTCTGGATCGTGACCACCCTCGTGCATGTCCCCCAGTGCTTTTAGCCTGAAGAACCTGCAGTAACGCCGTAGCACAAGCGGTTGGCAGCTTCTCCACGGGTCACATAAAAATCGCCGGACAGACCAGACGAGTACCTACAGGCCCGTAAGAGGAAGCACGGTTTACCCTGCCGGGTGGAGGCGGTATTAGGACACAACGGCATCGCAACCGACCGCTCCACCGGGGGGCCCCGTATACCCCCTAGCTGCACCACCACCGAGGGTGGTGAGGGAGGAGGAGCTAACAGGTCAGTTTCTGGCAGTAAAATGTGCCATCCACAACCTGGTAAGCTCCCCATGCACCTCCGGGAAGAGAGGCACCGGGGCAGGGTGCTGAGAACCAGCACAAACTACCTCGAGAAACCAGTCATCCAACCTCGAGGGCTCGGGACACGGTGGAAGTCTCCACTCGAGCCCTACCCTCTCAGCGGCCCAGGAAAGCATAGCCGTGATTCTGGATCCGACTCAGGCATTGCTACTGCCGTAGCAGCAGCGCAGCCGAATCTTCTTCCCCAGAAAGCTCCAGCTCACCCTCCGATGCAGCGATCGACATCCGGTCATCGGGAGGAGCACCAGGGATACTGCTGGTACGCCCCTTGTAGAGGGTCCAGCACGTTCCACTGGCAGCTCAACTGGTTTTGGAGTGCAAGAGGAGTGATGGTCCCTCGAGGGTTGGTTCCCTGGAGGGTTTGCCACCACTGTAATCCTCAGACCACCCGTGCCACCACCTGAAGTAGTCCTCGTCTGTCTGCAGCCAGAACGAGAACTAGATCGAGGCAGAGGCAACAGAGCTCCGCCCCCTTGTCGAGGTAGCGGAGCCTGGCTGCAACTCCAAGATGATCATCTTCCCACCATGAGAAGATGCCTCATCCACGAACGCCACCTCAGCATGCTTACTGCCCAGGCACGTGAGGCAGTGATCGTGACCATCACCCGGCACCAGGTAACGACCGCATCCAGAAACGCACGGGTGACACGTTGTCTGTAGCAAAACCCAACTCGTCTTTACAAAGACGTAACGTCAAGTTTGCCAGATGCAACGTCGTCTTTAAAAAGACACACCCGTGAATGCTCTTTTAGGGAAAAAGCTCTTTTAATGTGCTGAAGCGCACAGGGGAGATGGTCACCTGCAACACAAACAGGGGGTAGTGCAACCTGATGTGTGCAATCCACTCGACACGGGAAGAACCACCGCCGCTGAAGCGCCGTACCGCCAGCACGAGAGTCTTCCGAAGAGCGTGCTCAACTCATTGAATTCACTCGTCAGCAGAAGTCAGGAGCAGAACGATGTAACCGCTCGGCTCCGAAGCGAAAAGCTGAATATGCGCTGCACCTGCTGCCTACTTATACTCACGCTGTGATCAGCAGCAGCTGGATGCAATAATCGCATGCCAATGTGCATTGGCTCGTTTAGTTACACTCGAAGTGGATTGGTCTCTCCAAGCGAGATCCCAATTCGTCGGTCACCCGACGTGACTCGGAGTGACCGACTGATAGGGAACGTTAGATTCCGGATGAAGGTGGTTTACCTGGCATGAGTAATGTTAGGAACTGAAACTGCTGGGTGCACGGGTGCCTACCCGGGCAGGAGAAGCGTGTTTGATGGAGATAGCTGGGCAGATCTGCAGGAGGTCGTTGACGGGCTGGATTACCCTTGTTATAAACTGAAAGAGGAACCGGATTAAGAGCGTCTTTGCGGAGCATAGTTCGTTGGATGTTAAGTGCTGGAGTTTGTCGGGTTGGGATGCTGTTCACGGGACAGGGCGGGGACAAATGCCGAAAGAACTAACAACGGAAGTGGTAAGAGGCTGTCTTTATACTTGGATGTTAATTGGAAGATTAGATGTGCGTACTCCTCCCGAAATTACATTAATAACTTCACTTAAAGATGCTATGATTCATTAGGGTCTTAATGAAAAGTCTATAACATACTTTGGTTAAAATTTCTCAATGGTAGTGGAAAACAACACGCATTTTACCTTGTCAAAAACAGCGCTGTTCACCGCGACCCATTTCGGTGCATGTCCCTTTAAATGCTAATGAGCTCTGCTCACCCTGCCCCTCTCTTCCGTGGGGTGACAAGCCGTTCTCATGAGACTGTTTACTTTAGCTGTAGAACTTGCTAACTAGCACATTATTAGGAAAGGCGGTTTGCATAGATTCATAAAAAAACCTTATACTCACTTATTCTGTAGGTGAAGCTGGGTCACAAATGATTCGCGCGAACATAAGGTAGATCGGAGGCACATTCCCCTCAAAAACAAACGTAATCCACTGCGTCTTCAGTGGCTCAGATGTCGGGAGTAAATGATGACTGCTATGTTCATTATTATATCCAACAACAAAACACGTCAGTCGCTTAGGAGACAATCTTGTCTACCCCTGCTCCAGCGTCAAAACAATGGTGGATTGTTTCCAGCTCACTCAGGGTGGGTCTATGTTAAAACGGCCTTGTCAGTCATGTAGCATTTGGATCAATCAGACACACAACTTTTCATTATATTTAACAAATCAATTATTCATTAGATTAACAAACAAGCACAGACCCCTCACCCAACACCAGACTGCATATATGTCTATAAACGACCTCCAGGACACCTCAGACAGATCAGATAAACCTTACGACCTAAAAGTATGTAGAGAGAATCTCCCTCCCTACTTAATTCTCTCTAAAACAGACACATACTGCTATAGGAAATTACTTATTTCATTAATTCATAGACAAATTTGTCCATGACTTTCCTATCATGCATATCCTCTGGTCATTGTATATAGTATTACTGTTATTGTATATTGACTTTTGTGTTGTACACTGTTTTATGCATGCTTATGATAGATTACTAGTTAATATCACCTCACTTATACCATGTTTGGTCTCTATCAATTCATCTTCGGATGATCTAATTGAGAGTGTATATTATATCAGAATCAGAATGAGCTTTATTGCCAAGAATGTTTACACATACGAGGAATTTGTTTTCATGACAGAAGCTATCGCAGTGCAGCAGAATGACAATGACAGAACAAAAAAACGCAGATAATAAAAAGAAGAATTAAAAAGAACAAGTAAATAAGGAATAACAATATACAAATTGGCAATTGCATGTACGGGTATATAACAGAAGACAGTTTTGTATACTATGTGCAGCTAAAATGTAGACTTAAGCCCTATTCGGACGGTAATTGTTTCTCAGGGGGACGTAAGTGATTTTCACCATATACAGGGGGTAGTTGGTGATTTAATTGCCGTCCGAATCCAGGATGTCGGTGTTTATCTCTCACCACCCCCGTGAAAATCCCCGGCTGAATTACCTACTGTTTTTTGACAAACACCGAGGTCGTGTGGTAATTTAATTGCCGTCCGAATCCACATCTCTGAGTTTACGAGAAGAAATCGATTGAAAATTCAGTGTTTAATCCCTTTTTGAGCACTCCCGAACACCGTAACGTTGTACTTCGGTGTAATTTACATATTATTTCTGAAATGCTGGAAAGTATTTAAAAGAACAATACTTCATGACTGCTCAACCACAGCGACTGGGAGCAGAAAAAGAAGAAAAGCACATAAACTTTCAAATGGGTCTTTAGTATGGCAGCAGCAGGTATGCAATACAATTTTAAAATGTGTATTATAAACAGATATATATTGCGTATAATTATATACAACTATAGCGCGTCTATTTTCATATTTTTAAACAGGAGATTTAAATAATCAAATAATAAATATTATAAAATATACTTGGAATAATAATAATACATTTTACATAAGTATTTTTAAATACATTTTACACAATAATAAGAATACATTTGTAAATAAAATTATTT
The DNA here is from genome assembly GCA_027422415.1 of Schizothorax lantsangensis. Classification (NCBI taxonomy): domain Eukaryota; kingdom Metazoa; phylum Chordata; class Actinopteri; order Cypriniformes; family Cyprinidae; genus Schizothorax; species Schizothorax lantsangensis. The sequence goes on along the minus strand of CM049842.1, from coordinate 11,864,822 downwards.
TTATTTACAGCAGACAATCATGTGATTGGCCACATGAGCAGCGCGTACCCGGGTGCGCAGGATCACAGAACTCGCTCCTCCACTGTGAATAAATCGCCATCCGAATACATGAGTTTTATCACTGAGGTGATGTGTAAATTTATTTTTACAGACGTCCTTATGAGAAACAATTACCGTCCGAATCGGGCTTAAGTATGTGTGTTAGATAAATAAGTGTATAAATAGTGTGTGTACCATAATTATTTTCAAGTGTTCATGAGATGGATTGTCTGAGGGAAGAAACTGTTCCTGTGTCTGCCCATTCTGGTGCTCAGAGCTCTGTAGCGTCGACCAGACGGTAACAGTTCAAAGAGGGAGTGTGCTGGGTGTGAGGGGTCCAGAGTGATTTTGCCAGCCCTTTTGCTCACTTTGGATAAGTACAGTTCTTGGAGAGTAGGGAAGGTTGTACCAATGATTCACTCAGCAGTCCGGACTACCCTCAGTAGTCTTCTGAGGTGAGATTTGGTAGCTGAGCTGAAGCAGACAGTTATTGAAGTGCAAAGGATGGATTCAATGATGGCGGAGTAGAACTGTTTCAGCAGCTCCTGTGGCAGGTCGAACTTCCTCAGCTGGCGGAGGAAGTACAACCTCTGCTGGGCCTTTTTTTACAATGGAGTCTATGTGATTGTCCCACTTCAGGTCCTGGGAGATGGTAGTGCCCAGGAACCTGAATGACTCCACTGCAGTCACAGTGCTGTTCATGATGGTGAGTGGGGGGAGAGCAGGGGGGTTTCTCCTGAAGTCCACGGTCATCTCCACTGTTTTGAGCATGTTGAGCTCCAGGTTATTAAGACTGCACCAAACAGCCAGCTCCTTAACCTCTTGTCTGTAAGCAGACTAGTCACCGTCCTGGATGAGGCCGATCAGTGTGGTGTCGTCTGCAAACTTCAGGAGATTGACAGAGGGGTCTTTAGATGTGCAGTCGTTGGTGTACAGGGAGAAGAGCAGTGGGGAGAGAACGCAGCCCTGAGGAGTTCCAGTGCTGCTAGTACGGATGCTGGATGAGAATTTTCCCAGCCTCACTAGCTGCTGCCTGTCTGTCAGGAAGCTGTTGATCCACTGACAGACGGAGGTGGGCACAGAGAGCCGAGTTAGTTTGGGCAGGAGGAGGTTTGGAATGATAGTGTTAAATGCTGAGCTGAAGTCCACAAACAGGATCCTCACATAAGCTCCTGGTCTGTCTAGATGTTGCAGAACATAATCCAGTCCCATGTTGACTGTATTGTCCACAGACCTGTTTGCTCTGTAGGCAAACTGAAGAGGATCCAGCGAGGGTCCTGATGTCCTTCAGGTGGGCCAGCACCAGTTTTTCAAATGACTTCATGACCACAGATGTTAGAGCCACGGGCTTGTAGTCATTTAGTCCTGTAATTTTGGATTTATTTGGGATGGGGTGATGGTGGAGCGTTTGACGCATGAAGGGACTTTGCACAGTTCCAATGATCTGTTGAAGCTCTTTGTGAAGATGGGGGCCAGCTGGTCAGCACAGGATTTCAAACAGGCTGGTGTGACACCGTCTGGGCCTGGTGCTTTTTTCCGTTTCTGCTTCCGGAAGACCTGGCGCACCTCATCTTCACTGATCTGAATTGCAGGTCTGGGGGAGAGGGGGGTTGCTGGAGGTGTTCATGGTTGTGTAGAGAGGTGTTCAGGGCGGGTGTGGGGTGTTTTTTCAAACCTGCAGTAAAACTCATTCAAATCTCTTTCAGACCTTTCCTAACTGATGCTGAGTCAATGGAAGATAATTGGATCCTTAGCTTATCGGAATAATTCCTCTTTGCTACTCTGATCTCCTTTTCCAGAGTGTATTTGGCCTGTTTATACAAGACTTTATCCCCCTTCCTGTAAGCATCTTCTTTGGCCTGACAGAGCTGTCTGAGTTTTGCAGTGAACCATGGTTTGTCATTGTTGTAGGTTAAATGAGTCCTGGTAGGAATGCACATATCCTCAAAGAAACTGATATATGAAGTTCCCTATCTGTCGGTCACTATGAGTTATGTCGTGACGACATAGGGGATTTACTTGGAAGCCCCAATCATCTCTGACTAAGAGAAAACGCCAATGAATATTGGCTAGTGGATTTTGCATACCTGAGCCACTCCCCGTGCACACGGGTATAAATAGGCGACAGGTGCATCCACTCATCAGATTTTTGCTTCGGAGCCGAGTGGATGAACGTGTTGATCTCCACAAAGCCATTCATCATCTGTCTGGAAGCTGTTCTGGTTGGCGTTACGGTGCGAACAGCGGTGTCCCTGTCTGCAGCGATTCCCCTGGGCACTTCAACTAAAAGAGCAGATTTCCTAAAAGAGCAAAAATCACGGTCGGTTCGCGTCTTTTTAAAGATGCCGTTCCAGCCATGTCCTCTTGGTTGCGGTCGTTTCCTATCCTCCGTCGACAGCCACGATCGTTGTCTTCAGTGTCTGGGCATCCAGCGCGCTGAAGCTGCGTTCGTGGATTGTTTATGCATTCGTTCTGAGCGTGTAACCATGGCAGCGCTGCGATCGCGCCTCTCTCTCCTCACGGGGATGGGTGGGGCTCCCTCTGTCACTACCCGCGCTGGCTTCCCTGCCACGAGCAGAGAACCATCAGCTAGTGCTCTGGGCGATCTGAGGGTTACAGTGAGAGCTTTCCGCCGGGCATGCACACCTCCTAGTCCCGAGCCCTCGCGGCGAGATGATTGGCTCCTCGGCACGGGCCGTGGCTCGCGACCACGCCATGCCCTGGTTCCTTTCTTCCCGGAAGTGCACGAAGAGCTGATGAAGTTGTGGACGGACCCTTTTTACGGCCAGAAGCGGCTCGTCTGCCTCCTCCATCCTCGCTACCCTCGATGGCGGGGCGGCTAGGGGGTATGTTGACATTCCCCAGGTGGAGAGTGCGGTTGCAGTGCATTTGTGCCTGCAAAACGCTGCCACTTGGAGGAATTGTCCTCGTCTCCCGTCCAAAGCCTGTAAACTGATGGCCGCTCTCGCGGCCAAAGCTTACAGTGCTGCGGGCCAAGCCGCCTCTCATTTTCCATAACTGCATTCTCTGGTTTCTCTAATGGCTTCATTCATCCACTTTATCTCCCCTTTAGTATGTACGCATGAGTGTATGTATGTTTGTTCGTTTGTTAGACTAGTTTGTGTTAGTGTTTAGTTAATAAAACTCTTATGCACAAATTACATGAGTTTCTTATTCTGCTTGTAGATCATGTCCCTTTACAATTTTGATCCTTACCAAAGAGTATAGAATACCAAGAGGCGAAACTCAATAGAACGCTCCATAGCAACAGTTGCGCCCATGACATGACTGTGCCGCCGCCATTTTGGACTGAAAACTACACAAAAACGCCGTAGAATAATAGGAGCCAGTCGCGCTTGACCAACTTACAATAACACATTTAAAGTATATATGTATATAGAGTTTCGCCTCTTTGGGCTTCTATATTCTTTGTCGGCACTCCACTAGATTCTTGCTGTCGCTATGGAAAATATCAGCTGATTTGTTTAAAAAACCGTACATTAAACCTGAAATACAGCCTGAACGATGACAACAATAATGTACAATCACTAGACTAGTGATAATCAAATCCTTTTAACAGTTTATTTTACAGACTTTATTTTAAAGTCTTCCATTTTTTTTTTTTACAAAACCTTTTGCTCTCTAGAAACCATGTCAGTTTCGGTTACAAATATTTTAAGTTCAAGTGTTAGCATTATAAACACTGAATACCAACATATGAAATTAAATGAATGACAGAAAAATTAGAAATGTTGGATAATAAATATATAACAGGAATAACATCTTGACAGTAAACTGTTTTTGCAGTATTGTCTTATATTAATGTCCGTTAAAGGAAGACTGTAAACAAAAAAAAAATCTTTTTAATGTAAAACAAAAAAACAACAAAAAAAACAAGTACAGCCACTTTCTCCAAATTTGTTTAATTATTTAATTATGACAGACACAGTAATGCATCATGTTCTAGAGATCATCGTGTTTGTAGTGTGTTCAGGGGATTAAAACGTACAATATATATTTCAGACCTAGTGGAGTAATCGTAAATAATAATATAGTATGTAATTGTAAACGTGTAAAGTTTCATAAGCTCATTATAACTATAGTGTCATATCCATATAAATCAGTATTATGGTTTCCATGGCTAGGACCTGCAGTTCCTAAAAGGATTTAAGTTAGACTAAAAAACAGTTATAGTTAGCAGGTGCATAAGACAGCGCTACGTCCCACTTCAAAACACACAATATTTTTACACTTGTGAATAATTACCTGTCAGAGTCTTTGGGAAAATGATGAAAGTCAAGATTTTCATGGTCACACTGATAGTTTTTGAAGGTGATTGCCCAACATTGCGTTCTTTTATTCCACTTTGACTTGTTATTCTGTCTATTTCTGTAGATCTGTAACGTTGTCCAGTTGGAATTTTCACCCCAAAATGGCGGCCGCGCCACCTAGTGGCTGTTACCCGAAAAGCATCAGAGTTTCGCCTCTTGGTATTCTATACTCTTTGTCCTTACTACATGCTCTAATACATTAATACTTAGGAAAGTATTTTCTGTGGCCACGAAAATATCCTTTCTTAGAGTTGATATGAACTTACACGGAATGTTCTCTGGACGAACAGATTAGTTGATGGCAATTTAATTCTGCTACAGTTACTACTTGCAGCTGATATAAATAATTGTAATTAATCATAATTAATTGTAATTATTTATATACATTTCCCTTTTGAGCTAATTTGCTACAGTCAATAGTCTAGAACTACGTCACTCTGCCAATAATCTGAGAACTGCCTGATCTGAGAAAGTGATCATTATTATTGGGGATTTTAAAAAGGGTGGATTTTTATTATTATAGGGTGGATGTGTACGCACACTGCCAACACACATTTATGTTCAAACAACATGTAAAAGTGAATTTTGCATCCGATGACCCCTTTAAAGAGATAGTTCACCCCAAAATGAAAATCTGTCATTAATTACTCACCCTACTGTTGGTCCAAACCCGTAAGACCTTCGTAAATCTTCGGAACACAAATTAAGGTATTTTGATGAAATCCAAGAGCTTTCTGGCCCTCCATAGACAGCAATGTAACTGAAATTTTCCCAGGCCCAGAAACATAGTAAGAACAGTGTTAAAATAGTCCATGTGACGTCAGTGGTTCAACCGTAATTTTACGAAGCTACAAGAATACTTTTTGTGCACAAGGAAAGCAAAAATAATGACTTTATTCAACAATTCTTCACTTGCGCATCACCATCCTCTGCCATTATCGAGAGTACCACAACAATATTCTTACCATGTTTCTGGGCCTGGGAACATTTCAGTTACATTGCAGTCTATGGAGGGTCAGAAAGCTCTCGGATTTCATCAAAAATATCTTAATTTGTGTTCAGAAGATGAACGAAGGTCTTGCGGTATGTAGCGCGTCAATTCTTCATGTTATGTAAGACCCGCGGAAACGAAAATAACCCGCGGCAAACTGCGGACTTGGCAACATAGCGTGCCAACTTGATGCTTCCTCTGAAGACTGCTTAGATGTGTTCGACTTGAAGCAGCGCTGCTAGACCGATCGTTGTGTGTGTCATCAAAGTACTGCGAGAGCTATAAGAGAGCGGACGTCTCCTTATGCTTTCTCTCGCCGTACTTTGATGTCATACGATCGATCTTCAAGTCGAACACACCGCTTTACTCCTACTCTCGCGTGTCACGTGACAGAGTGTAATCGCAGCCTCTGCGGTTGAAAAATTTATTTTTTTCATATCGCGATATTATCGCAAATGCAATTAATCGTTCAGCCCTACTATGGGCCAATTCACAAATGCTGATTTAGCATCTTCAATCGGCAAAAACAATATCTGATAGATGCTAACAGATGCCGACAGGGGTAACACACTGATCAGACAAAACCTGATGAAAGTGTGTGTTGCCATCTGTCGACATTTGTTGGTGCGGTGTGAATTGACCTTAAAAATTGCATTGTTGCAGCAGAAAAAGGCTTTGCACGCATGCCTAGAAAATATACATTTGGCCAGAAGTAGGACACACCCTTCTAAATAATGGGTTTGGCTATTTCAGTAATATAACAATAATATTAATTATTATTATTATTATTATTATACAAAAACTGCTAAGTCAAAGTTTATTTATATAGCACCATTTATGCAGCCATGGCTGGCCAATGTGCTTTACAAAGCATCATATAACATACAAATAAAACAGAGAAAAAAGGTAAAAATAAATAATAAAAAAAAAAACATTTCCTGAATTAAAAATATGAATAAAGTAAGTTTTCAACAGTAACTTGGAAATTGGTAGCGAAGGAGCAGATCTAATACGAAATGGCAGACTATTCCATAGTTTAGGACCCACAATAGCAAAGGCACGATGACATTCTTGAGGGCTCGCAAAATCGCTAGCCCGACGTCCCGGGCTATTGTGTTTTCCAGTCGGGCTACCAAAATGTATCACCGCTCTGCCCGACAGGCTTATCTTAAATACAGGGCTCCCCGGGTCCTTAAAGGGTTACTCCACCCCAAAATGAAAATGTCAATCACTTACCCCCATGTCGTTCCAAACCCGTAAAAGCTTTGTTCGTCTTCGGAACACAATTTAAGATATTTTGGATGAAAACCAGGAGGTTTGTGACTGTCCCATTGACTGCCAAGTACTTCGTACTTTTTAACTTTGTTCAGCAAACGAAGATGGAAAAAAATAAATCTAACAACTGAATTTACTTGTCTCTGTCTCTGTCTCACAGAACACTCAGATTTTTAACACGGGTGTTTACTGATGAAGTAAGTGGAAATTCAAATGCTACAGTAAAATAACACTCTAAAGATTATTGAGTTTTCAACTGTTTGGGTTCATACACGGTAAACATAATTTATTAAATCTAGAGCAGAAGATCTTAACTGGCCTGCTCAAAGCCATTTGGGTTGACTGGGTTTAATGCTTTTTGCCAATCTTTAACAAGATTTCAGGTCTTGAGGTGCATGCAGACTGGTTCCTTACATGTAGTAATAATTTCTTTTTAGAACCATATCATCCTGAAGAACCCATTTTTATGCTGAACAGTTTTTGTGTGTGTGTGTGTGTGTGTGTGTGTGTGTGTGTGTGTTTTATTACAGAACATGTGTGACCATCTTTGTTTGACTTCTCTTTTGCACTAAGCAAGTGACAGAGATATTGAAAGTATGATAATTTATTATGCATAAACAAGCCCAGTCACAGTAAAGCTACTTTTGGCCTTCTACATCTACTTGCTTAAAACAACTACTTTTACCTAAACAAAAGGAAGAGACACAGTGTGACAATTGTGTATTTCTACCCAGACAGATGCCAGTCACACCTAACAATGCTGATCATCTACAGAGAGGAACTGCTACTCATTTACACCAAAATACACACATAATGATGGATGTAAAGACATCATAGAGGATTGTGAAGATATTTCACTCAAACTTGGCCTTCATTTCATCTAGTATGAGTTTCTAGCTTTATTTCTTCTTATATTTATTCATGTTCAATGTCAATTATCAGTTGTATTCATCTAATATAAAATAAAGGCTATAAGGTCTTATAAAACCAGGCAGACAGAGGGGTAAAAAACACTCGAAAATCTATTATTAAAAAGGTTCTTTATCACACCATTAAGGTCAAATAGCATTTTCAAAGCATGGTTCTTTATGGAAAAGAGTTATATTTAGCACTTTAAAGGCTTCTGCTAGTGTAACAAAACCCCTAATCTGGCACTCTTTAGAACCATTTGTCTTAAGAGTGAACATACTTAAGGCCACATATCCTAGTAGTGCATGCATATGTGTGTACACCTATGAGACAATTCTATACATTTTTGAGCCCAAATCCTGCTGCATAAATGCTTTTTGTCTAGCAATGATTATCTAACATTGATATCAAACACGTTTTTCCACATTTAAACAACAACAAAAAAAACTGTGTAACTATCATTGAATAAACTTAAGGCAAGGCTCAACTATATTATTCATTAAAATTTGGAACAGTGTTCTCAAAACTTGTCACATTGATTTCTCATACTCAATCAATCACACACATATAAAACATTTCAAAATAAATAAAACGGTGAAATATCCCATGGACTTGCTCTGAAGGAGAGGCCAAAGCCAGATCTAATAAAGAGAAAATCATTAAGACTTTGGGGTGGGCTCCTTTGACTTGGGCAAGCAAACACCCAGAATACTGTAGCAACTGCATTAGAATATGCTAACCACCACTAAAAACACCTTAGCAACAGGACAGTAAAGCTTTGGCAAGCACCCAGAACAATCTAGAATTGTAACAGTGAGATTTGCAAGGGCATGCAATATGTTCTTTCCAAAATTCTAGTTGTATATTACATTATTTCCATTTCCAAATGTATGTAACAGATTTACTTACTGTGAAATGAAATTAAACTCATTTAAAAAAAAAATATATATATATTCTTTCTGTCAGGCTCCACTTAAAGACAATAATAAATGGTCACTGTGTATTTAATTAAATATTTTTTCCTGTAAAATAATAGTTTGAATGTTTCTTTACACAAACACTGCACATACAGTACATACTTTGTAAGAAATAATCATTGGTGTAAAATGTGTAATACACATACACACATTTAGTGAGGGAAAGATATATTTCACACTTTTTACTCTAGTCATTACTTCTATAGAAGTATGTATGTGGGATAGATAATAGATAGATAGACAGACAGACAGACAGATAGACAGATAGATAGATAGATAGATAGACAGACAGACAGATAGATAGATAGATAGATAGATAGATAGATAGATAGATAGATAGATAGATAGATAGATAGCCAATTAGCATAGTCAAATAAAAATATTATTGTTTTAATAATATTTTTTCTCATGCATTCAATACTAATTGGCTTTGAGTTATAAATTGCATTTGTCATTCCATGCAAAATTTGAATGTTATTAAAGAAATTAATGTTGCTATGCTTTAAGTTCTTTACCGCATTAAAAGCTATTTCTTGAATGTTTCAAAACTTGCTTGGCATCCTATTTGCACTTTCCTGCAAATGTTGCCAAATGCCAACCGTGACGACCGCTCTGCTGTGCTGTGCCCTGCAGCTCAGTCTTGTCTGAGCCAAACATTCTACAGAAACCTGAACTATATATATACTTGCTCACATGTCCGTAACTCTTACAGGGCATGTTACATATGTTTGTGTGATGCAAGCAACTCAAACAAAGTCAGAGGGTGGGGTCAATCCTTGTTCATTTATGGTGAATAATCCTATAGAAAAATATAAGTATCAACCAATATTCTGGGCTGCGTTTCTCAAAAACAGTGTGAGCTAAATTGATCGTAGAGACCATTGGTGACAGTGGTTCTTTGATCTAGGCTTACAATACTTTTGGGAAATTTTCTTCTATTCTTTATTTCAGGCAAAGATTGGTTAAATAATTCTGAAAGACATTTTTAAGGCATGTTAGTGACGATTTTTGTAAGGCGCAATAGTGTTAATGACCTGTACATAGATTTGTGTCATATAGAATGCATTCAGGCCTGAATTTCAATGCCCTCAGAGTGTGTTCACACAGTCTACTGTAAAGAACTCTGTATATGAAAGTACTGTCAGTAACGTGGCAAATCTCTCTGGTGAAGTATGCAGTCGGCCAGCTTGGCTTCACATACTCTTAAATTTAAAACGCATTAGGATAAAGTTGACAACTTCACACCTGCTGTGTTTTTACTGCTTTGAAATAGCTGTAAATAGTCTGAGATCAGCAGCCCATCAAGGCTTCCCTCCAGCAATAATTGATAGCCACAAATCAGCCAACAACTATCAAGCTTCTCATCACTCACAGTCTTAAATACCCTCGGGGGGATCTAGTGTCTAGCTTAAAGATAAACAGCTAAAGCAAAACATGATTAACAGATAGCATATAGTGTTTTGAGTTCTGAAATTTTAATGTCAAAACCCATGGAACAGCAACTATTTGTATTTATCACTTAGAGCTGATAAAAACAAATCATTCTGCTTTGTAACCATTGCTAACTTTTAAATCAAAGTCAACTTTTTAAATGATCATCCATGAACTAAATAATTCAGCTACATAACGTTGCAATAGACAGAATAATCTATTTAGTCTACTTTTTCTTGAAGCTTTAAATGTTTCATTAGTGTTTATCTTAGTGCATGTTTGAAGGAAAAAGGTCTAAATCTTTTTTATCACCACAGTCATCCAGGCTTTCCTTTTATTGACCATAATCCATACAAGGTCATGAATTACGATACAGTGCAGTGACCCTAATCAAATGACTCCTGACACGTGAAAAGCATCTGAACCTATACCTTACCCTATCTGGTTTCCGCTGTCAAAGCTACATTTATTTCCAACCATGCCAACTGCTAACATGGAGTTCGAACAAACAGCTGCAACCTTAGCTCAGCATCAACTCATTACCATTCATAGGTCATGTCTTAAATTGGATTACTGTAGGTCTGAGCTTTGCATATTTGTACACAAAATCAATTATTTAATATAAATTATTAATAACAACAGATGTTAATACATAATTAGGTCTGATGCCCTTTACACATTCAATGTAATAAGCCTAAAGACACTGTAGAGTTATTTGTTAATTTATTTGTTGCACAATTGCTTTTGAGTAAACCTCTAGTAGAAGATTTCCAAGCTTCCCTCTGTAATACTTTCTAGGGGTAATAAGTGGACTGCTGCAGTGTAAATGATATTACCTTATAATGACTCATAGATCATTTGATATTTTTATATAACAAGGGTGTATGAAATCCTAACAAATGTTTATATTCTATAATGGTAATATAATGCTTTTTATTTTAACACTGTAACATGAAATTTTTTGAGAAAATTAAATGGAGACTCCAAAGTTTATTTCCACATATGGGTTTGATAATTGATATGTGGTTATTGTCAAAAATGTGGATACACCAGCTCATTTTGCACTATTGACCACATTTTAGAACAATACCGAAGACAAAAAAAGTGTTAAAAAATTAAATACATAATAATTTAATCCATTCTTAAATTTAAGTACAACATTCAAACATTTAAGTACAAGTATATACTTAAGCATATAGTATAGAATATAGTATACCATTTAGGCTTAAATCATTAGAAACATGTTTAGTCGAGTATATCACAACTTTTGGCTGGAACTTTATAAATATCACCTTTTTTTAGAAACCTTAGCCTGCGCCCTCGTGTGGTCAACTAGTGTAACTGTGAGGAAGGGTCCATGGCAAATTTTACTGCTTGCAACCATTTCTAATGGAAAGACAAAGTTGCTTCCTCGAACCTAATATCTGAACGTTATCTGGAAACAACACTACTCCTTAAAGGATAAAACTTTAAATCATATATTAATTCCTATTCAATGTATTCAACCAGTCAAAGGACTATATGACGTATTATTGCAAGTCCACCTCAGAAATCTCTGTGATAAATTCATTCTGACCAGCTCTGAGAAAAGTAGGCTACTAGCAACCACACGCTGTCCGATTGCAGCTGAACCATTATTTGGACCTGAATGAGAATCTTAAATAACCCATAAAGTGAACAGGATAATTATTAACCCATCTCAACATACCTGATTCACGTGTGACAACTTCCAGACCGATAAACTCCTGGGTTAAGCTTAGTCCTCCATTGGGCTAAACACAGCCATTTGTTATAATGCGCCCCTATATGTTCAATTTAACATTTGGATTTAAAAAAAAAAGTATAAAAGCAAATGTACAAGACCTTTACTCTTCTAATTTTGTATTTGTTGATATAAGTTTCACTTAAATCAATCTGAATGTTTTGAATGTTTTCTTTAAAAGGTTATTGTAATCAGTGAACCAAGTAGGTTGGCGGTGTTTCTGTAAGGAATGTCACCATCTTGTGGTCAGTGGAAGAACTGCATAATGCGCTGCGTTCCAATTCGCCTACCTATGCCTCTTTTTGTGAAGAAAAAGTACATACTTTTGAGTATGTAGCAGACAGAGCCGTTGAGAAAGAGAGTTGCGACACGCTTTGATCTCGCCGCCGCGCGGTCACGTGGTTCATGAAGCTCTCAATATTTCCAAACAACTCCGCGCTGTCAATAGGTTTGAATGGGATTAATCGGGTCAGACAACAACAGCGGGTATACTTGCAACATTTTCCGGCAGATATTAACACAAAACGTACATTGATTAATTCGTTTAATACACTGATAGTAGCATTTTGTCTGTGGAGTTCAATGGAAATAATATTAATGGGTTTTTCTTGTTTAACTATGGAGGAGTAAAAACATAGTACAATGCAACACACAGGATAAGGCGGTTACATTTCCTTGTATGCAAAGTATAAATAGTGTAAACTGCTTAATAAAGATTGGAGACTTGAGGCATGACTTTGTGTGTTTTTGTGTTACACTTCCTGTGGATGTGCAGACCAATGATGAAATAAATTATGCTTATTTAAAGAGTATAAGAAATCTAATTAGTATGTAAAATGTGTTATTGTATTAATATATATTTCTTCATCTATGGTCATCTATTATTCACATTTTAATACAATATTATGTTAAAATATAAGATACAATATGCATACACAAGTGAATATCAATGAATGCTAGAAAAATGCTAGAAATGGTTTTAGCCATTTTCAAAAATAACATCTAAAGACATCTTTTTCACCACCATCTGACCAATTAATACTAGCACTTACCTATTCTATTTATTTATTTAAAAAAATCATTGCTATGTGAACTATGCTAGACTAACTGAGACTTATATTTTGTTGCTCTTTCGTTGGTCTGTTTGCTTCTTATAAGTCGCTTTGGATAAAAGCGTCTGCTAAATGACTAAATGTAAATGTATATTTAAGTTTTGCAAATACTTCAAAATAAAAAATGCAACCAACTGTATTCATGAAAATATTTTATTATATAATATATCCAGGGAGAGGGCAAATTGTGTTCCTTGGCAGTCTTCATAGAAACTCATTTGGCATCCTAAAGGGAGAGAAAGACTGCAGAAAACAAACAAGGAAAGGCAGATATGTTCACAATAGCATTGCTTTCTTTCATTTATCTTAACAGTATGAAATTCACTGGGTGAAGACTCAAACATCCTCAGATATGGATCCACATCGTCAAATTATTATATAATCAGAGCTGGGTAGTAACTGATTACATGTAATCTGGATTACGTAATCAGATTAAAAAAATTAAGTACTTGTAATTAGAGTAAATTACATTTTAAAATACTCGTAATCAGACTACAGTTACTTTTTTATGGATTACATGATTACATATTAACACTGTACTGATGAGCGCCACTAGGGGGCACTAATGTTTGAGTAATGCAAGATAGGGTGCGCAGGTGAATAAACGACATGCGGATAGCATGTGAAGCGGAGTGCCTGTGTCGGTGATCTGTAAAAGATAAATGAAACATGGTACCAGGAGAAATCGATAAAAAGTTTACAAAATGAGTATAAATAGCATCCGACAGCCAAACGAGCTGAATTTGAGTGGAAATGTCCACGCTAATTGGAAATCCTTCAAGCAGAGCTTCGAGCTGTACCTGTTAGCGACGGGGCTGGAGAGGGATAATGACCGCCGGAAGATTGCGCTGCTTCTCACAGAGGCGGGCCGATCTGCAATAGATGTCTTCAACACGTTCCAGTTCTCTGAAGAAGAGCAAGATAAGTACGATGTTGTTATGGCAAAGTTTGAGGACTATTGTACACCAAAGAAAAACGAAACATACGAACGTTATGTTTTTCGTAATCGGATGCAGAAAGAAGGAGAGACTATTGAACAATACGTGACAGATTTACGTCTGAAAAGCCAATCGTGCAACTTTGAAAGTTTGTCTGATTCGATGATCAGGGATCAAATAGTCATTGGCATCCTGGACAAGAAACTAAGAAGACAGTTACTCGGGGAAGCAGAGTTGACTTTGGATAAAGCAATTCGCATCTGCCAAGCATCAGAGAGAGCGAACGTACAACTTAAATCCTTCGATGCAGAAAGTGAGCCTGCAGCAGCCATGGATGTAGTGCGTGAACGCACAAAGAAAACAAGCAAAGAAAAACACTACAAACCAAGACAAAAGGATAACAAGGACTGTAACCGATGTGGTACCAATCATGCACCACAGAAATGCCCAGCTTATGGTAAAGACTGTCGCAAGTGTGGTGGAAAAAATCATTTTGCAAGATGCTGCTTCACTAAAAAAAAAGTTCGAGTTGTAGAAAGAGTCAAGGACACCAGCGACAGCAATGATGAGGACGAGCAGTTCTTTGTGGAGGCTGTGGTGAAGGATGCAAGCACCAAGGACGAGTGGATAGCTCATCTAGATGTCAACGGAGTGACTGTACCCTTTAAAATGGACACCGGCGCACAAGTGAACCTTCTGCCAACAAGAGAATTCGACAGACTGAGAAAAAAGCCAAAAGTGCATGACAGGAAAATAAGCATACGAACTTACAATGATGAGCCGATTCCCACAAAGGGTGTGTGTAGGATCACACTGACATCAAAAACAGGACAGTCTGTGAATATAATGTGTGTACTGGTCGAGGGTAATAGACAGCCTATACTTGGGCTGAAGGCTTGTGAAAATTTGGGGCTCATAAAGAGAGTGCATGTGATTAACAGTAAAGCAGTTACACAGAGTGATGCAGCTGAGAAACAGGATGAGACAGTAACGAGTGTTAACAAGATAGTTAAACAGTACCAAGATGTGTTTGAAGGTGTGGGTTGTCTACCAGGCAAACACAAGATACAGCTGAAAGAAAATCCCCAACCAGTCATACATCCAGCCAGGAAGGTACCAGTTGCCCTGAAAGAAAGGCTAAGATCAGAATTACAATCTTTGATCGGGAAAGGAATAATAAGAAAAATAGAGGAGCCAACAGAGTGGGTAAATTCTCTGGTAATTGTGGAAAAGAAAAGCGGAGATCTAAGACTTTGCATAGATCCAAGACATTTAAATAAGTGGATCAAAAGAGAGCACTACAAGTTGCCAACAAAGACTGACATAAGCACAATGTCTGGTGCAAGTTATTTCTCTAAACTGGATGCATCGTCAGGTTTCTACCAAATGGTCCAGGATGAAGAAAGTGCTAAGTTGTGTACTTTCAATACACCCTTCGGGCGGCACTGTTTCCTTCGCTTACCCTTTGGTATCTGTTCGGCGCCAGAGGTATTTCACAGGACAGTGCAACAGCTGTTTGATGGTATCGAAGGTGTGGGAGTATTCCTGGATGACATAATAATATGGGGAAAAACGCAAAATGAGCATGACAAAAGACTCTGTGAAGTGTTAAAACAAGCACAAAAGTCAGGGCTGAAACTAAACAGACAAAAATGTGAATTTGGAGTGAAAGAAATCAAGTACCTTGGAGATAAGCTATCTGCGGCAGGAATACAGCCAGACCCGGAAAAAACACGAGCTGTAGCTGACATGCCAGCACCTAAAGACAAAACAGAGTTACAGAGAGTATTGGGAATAGTCAATTACATGAGTAAATTCATACCCAATCTTTCTGCCAACAAAAAAGTGATGCGTAGCTTGCTGGAGGAAAAGAGTGAGTGGCAATGGGAGCACCACCATGAACAAGAATGGGAGAAGCTCAAGAACAGTCTCATAATGGAGCCAGTGCTTAAATTTTATGATCCTGAGAAACCAGTGAAGGTGTCAACTGATGCGTCCAAAGATGGACTTGGAGCGGTATTACTCCAAAAACATGGAACTGAGTGGTGTCCTATAGCATACGCATCACGCACAATGACAGCAGCAGAGAGAAATTACGCACAGATTGAGAAGGAGACATTAGGCGTAGTTTTCGGCTGCGAGAAGTTCCATGAATACGTGTATGGCAGGGAAGTGATTGTGGAGACCGACCACAAACCTCTTATTGCGATATCAACAAAGGCTCTGGGTGATGCACCACCACGCATTCAGCGTCTTCTGTTGCGCTTACAGAAGTACCATTTGACATTTGAGTTTACTCCGGGTAAATTACTGGTAGTGGCCGATGCTCTTAGCAGAGCCAGCCTGTGTCACACTGGTAAAAGCAGTACGGAAAATGATGTACAAATTCACGTGGATTGTGTAGTGAGCCAGATACCTGTGTCAAGACAGAAGTGGGTTGAGTTTGCAGATGCAACAGCAAGTGACAGCATATTACAGGAGGTAATTTGTAAAATCAACTCACCGGGAGACGAGACGCTGCCAAGCCCATATCAGCATTTTAGAGATGAGCTTTCTGTCATTGACGGAGTTCTTCTTAAAGGAAGGAGGATTGTAGTTCCTAGTACAAAGAGACCACAAATGACTGAGCTCATACACGAAGGCCATATGGGTATGGAGAAATGTAAACGCCGTGCCCGAGAAGTGATGTACTGGCCCTATATGAATAGAGACATTGAGACAAAAGTACAACGCTGTGAGATTTGTCAACAACACAGATACAAACAGCAGAAAGAGCCACTCTTACCTCATTATAAACCATGTGAACCGTGGAGGAAAATCGGAGCTGATTTGTTCCAACTGAGTGGGAAAGATTACCTGGTTGTCATGGATTATTATGCCAACTATCCAGAGTTCGCATTATTGACAGACACCTCCGCAAAGCAAGTGATCTTACACTTGAAAACAATATTTGCAAGACATGGAATCCCGGTCACTGTAGTCAGTGACAACGGACCTCAATTCAGTGGGTTGACATTCAAAGAGTTTGCAAGGCAGTATGGATTCGAACACATAACGTCAAGTCCATATTACCCACAGTCAAATGGGTTAGCCGAAAAGGCGGTGCAGATTGTAAAACATCTGTTGAAGAAAGCAGCTGAAGCAGGAGAAGATCCTCACCTTGCAATCTTGAACTACAGGTCAACACCTTTAGAAGGTGGGAAGTCTCCAGCAGAACTACTGATGGGTAGGAAGCTGAGGACAAAGCTACCGTCAGCAGAACATCTGCTTCAAAACAAAGACCAGCTTGCACCTAGGAAATGCAGCTCTAACGTCGCATACAATAAAACCGCAAGACCTTTACGCCCACTGGAATGTAAAGATTTGGTGAGAGTAAGATGTGATGGAAAATGGGGACCTAAAGCAAAGGTTCTGAAGGAGATCATGCCTAGATCATATGAAGTACTCACCGAGTATGGTAATACTCTTCGCAGAAACAGGAGGGATTTGTTAAGAATTCCTAAAACAGTATTCAACGAGGATGTCGGACTCAATTGTCCTGCGGCTCCAACAGAACAGAATAAAGAGAGTACCCCAAAGAAATCTCCTACAGACAGTACACTGCCATTATCTCTAAATACAGGAAAGGATGAGAGGCCAAGGAGATTAATTGTTAAGCCAAAAAGACTTATTGAGGAGTGCTGAAGTGTTAAATGTGCAAGCAGACTAATCTAAAAGGAAACTAAAAGAAACAAATAATTGAGGAAGAAAACACATTGTTAAATAGTTAAAATGTTAAGAATGTTAAGGAGATGAGAGTTAAGAAAAAAAGAGAGAGAGATGTGTTCTTTAAAGGTTTTATTGAATTTAATTTTTGGTTGTTTAAAAAAAAAAAAGGAAGATGTAATGATGAGCGCCACTAGGGGGCACTAATGTTTGAGTAATGCAAGATAGGTGAATAAACAACATGCGGATAGCATGTGAAGCGGAGTGCCTGTGTCGGTGATCTGTAAAAGATAAATGAAACAAACACAATAGCAATAAATTATTCATAATTCATTGATTCTCCCTAATTTCTCTTTTTCATCTTTTAAATTTTCCTTTCTAAAATAGCCTACCGATTATATACCTATGTATTATATATGTATATATAGTCCAGTTTTGTGGACATTCACACAAAGATCAGTTATTAGTCAGGTGGCGACAGCATTTGACCAATGGATTTACAAAAATCATTTCAGGTTTAAGAAGGGTTTAAGTACCCCTGAGATTTTAAAATAAATATTTCAATAATTAAGTATCATATTTGCATGTTCACGGTTTCTTTGATGTTGATTAATGATCACATGGCATGCAGGTATAATACAAATATTTCATCTTTTTTAGTAAGTGTTTTATTTAAAACAATGGCTTCCCTCATGTCATGATGTACAGAAGAAAATAACAACCAGATACATCAGACTGAGGATAAGAATTGCAGCAAAGCACATCAGGGCTGAAAGAAAAAAAATTCTGTCAGATGATGGGCATCTGGGAAGTAAAAGCCAGACAAAAACAACAACAGACAACTAGGCCTACAACAAGCAGGCCACCATCAAACACCTTGATCGTTGCCATGGAGTAGCTTGGTCTGACCGTTGCTCCAACAAATGTCTTACCAACTAATGTGGCTTCATCTTCAACTGATATGAATGGTCACTTCTGCCTGTGTTTTTTTTTTTGGCCCCTTGTTTAAATAATTTGCACATTAGTTTCATTAAATTTTTATATGTTGTTCATATTATATCATTAGTCAAACAGAAAATTAGAAAAAATTGCTGCTTTTTTTGTGGTGGCGTTTGCCCCAGACGGTGCGTTTCTGATTAATTTTAGAAAATATTCTATTCTTTATTCTTACAGCCTTACCATCACTGCATCAGGTCCAGCGCTCTGCCATTCCAGTAGCCCCGCTAACCAGCTTCTCCATCACTCCACTGCTTACAGGAATGGCAAGCTCCACCAGTCATCACTCTTCATCCTGCTGAAAACAAAGAAACACATACAGCACAGAAAAGACACATGACACTGTTGTTTAAGAAAAAAGGACAGTATTAATGAATATTAAAGAGGTATTGAAGTATTATTAATGAAATATTATGAATAATCTCTCTTATAACTGTAAAATATGTATATGCTTGCATTATATTTGTAATGATGTTGTATTATTTGCCAGTATAAAATGAATATTAATGAGAAAATCTTTACTGTTCAACAGCAGACAATTGAGGTAGGTATTGATGGCAGTACTCATTTCTTTAGACTTCTCAGTCACCTACTAAAACAGAGATTAAAAAAGTTCTAAGACAATGCAAAATTAAATGTCATCCAAAAGTACATAAGCAATGATGGTACAATAAACAAATTGTAATGTTATAATCAAATATAATAAAACTTTTATTCAAAATAGAGCTGCAACTCACAATTGCCCTATTTACCAGAACACAGTTTCAGGTGTACACATTTCTTTATGCACAAAGTGAATTACGTTTTTGTTTTTTTCCTGGGAAATTAAATGAAAATATTTGTTATTAGTAACATGGAACAATAAACACGAGGAGTTGTGTTTCGTATGCACACAGGCAGTTATGATAACTAGTTTAGTTATTGTAGCTAGTATATCTATAATAATATAATAAAAATGTAATAGTCTCACTAGCTATTATCTAACGATAAACATTATTAAACCTGACGACATGAAAAAAACACTATTATTCAAGAATAGGTCAGCTAAGGCGTTAAAATATTTTAAAATAAAAAAACAGTTATTTCATCAACTTACCAGTGAAAATGCTCCAAAGACACTGAAATTAATGGGATTAATTCAACTTCCTTCAGGGAGAGAAAGATTACAGAAAGACGTAAAACAACTAGCATCTGGTTAAGGTGTTTCTCATGTTATCTAACTGCAAATATAGCGTATACTGCCTATTATCTAAAAAATAAACATTAACTATAACGCGTTTCATAAAATACAACTACTGGTCAGATTTCCGAGAGGTAAACTAATGCGTTTAAATGGCAAAAAAAAAAATGCTGTAATTTCCTCAACTTTCTGGCGACTGTGCTTGAGAAGCACTGAAATGAATGGGCTTCAACGCTGAAACTATCGGTTGTTTGGAACTATTGGCTGCTCCAAGACACGCATTACTTCCGCATTCCTAAATTCCTATGGAAGCCTATGGGAGTGTCGCAACTCTGTTTCTCAACGGCTCTGGTATGGGATCATTTTCCCGCCAAAAGTATTGCAGTCACAGATAAAAAAATAACAAGCATGAAAACAAAATTTAAAAACGCAAGTAAAAATATATTGCACAAGATTTAAAAATGAAAGCAAAGTTTTCAGAATAGCAAGCAATGGTCACAAATTGAAAAATAATAAGCGTAAATAAAAAAATGAATAACGCATTTTTAAAACTAATAAGCATGAATCAAAACTTTAAACACATTTAAAATCATATTGCACAAAATTAAAATATTAATGCAAAATTATCTGACTTTCGCACAAAATCTTGTTTTCCTTGGTTATATTTCTCAGTTTTTTCTGCTCTCATAAATTTTCTGCTCATATTATTATTTTGTGTATGCTTATGCTGTTTTTCCCTTCATGCTTGTTTCCATGTTCTGCGCTTGCTTGTTAGAGTTTCATGTAAATCAGCGCGGGCTCAAGCGTCTTCATTGGTCCACTAGTTCTAGATTGACAGCTCCTCCTCAGCCAATCAGTCGAAGAGGGGCGGTGACGTCACTCCAGTGCGCCTCATTAGCTGCCGATGCTCAGTGTTCTGTTCACTTGTACAGGTGAAAATAGATTACTGTCAGCTGGGAAACATATTTCCGTACAGGACACTGTTATATGTGTCTGTCTGTCACTGCTGTACGCCTGCCTGGTGATCTGTTAACGTTAAATGAGTGAATTGGTAAATTAATTATGAATGAATGCAATGTTTTTGTATTGACTAGGCTAGATTTGACTACTGATCAATGAAAGCGATAGTGTTACAGAGGAGACAGTTACAGAGGCCAGGTGGATTTGATATACACAATGATTCATTTGCATAAGATTCATTTGTATATTGTGTTTATTTATATAAACACAATATGCAACAAGCTACATATATAATTGCATAACACTATCATATTAATGTTTTAAATATATAAAGTTACAATACAGCAACAATATGACAGTAAAACAGCCAGCAGGTGGCGGCAAGGATCTTTAGAGTAAGACATTAAATCATTCATTCAAACGGCAGATTCATTCAGTGAGGAATAAAGTGAATCATTCAATATGAAAGGCTGCTGTGTGTTGCTTGTAGGTGCTGTTCTGCTGTGGCTTTGTCAAAATAGAGCAAAATGAGAAAATAGTTACAATATTAAACTCACTCAAATTTTCCTTGTTATATTGATTATACTACAGTTCAATAAAGATTTTCAATGTAGCTGATATTCGGGGAACACTCTTCCTGATGTGATATTGCTTAATTGTATGTCATTTTCTAATCTCAGTGTAACACAAAACGTGATAAATCTTACAAAACCATCAACCTTATCAATTACATACTGTGCATGAAAGAAAACGCTGCAAATAGCTGTTTACAAAAAACAATACATGACAAAAAAAAAGCTAAATATTGCCCACATGAGCAATATACAGCAAACTAAACAATTGTGACTGGGATGTATTACTCTTACTCATATTATCTTCTCCTAACAGTTAGGGTTGTCAGTCACGGTACCAAAATGTCAGTATTCGGTACCAATACTAGTGAAAATCCACGGTTCTCGGTACCAATTTCGGTACCAAAGCAAAACACAAAAATATGCTAATTAAAAAACACATTTTTATTAATAAAGTTAAACAAAAATAAACTGCACAAAAAACAATGCCATTTTTTATGCTTATTTAAAATCATTTCAAGTTTTTTCACAATTAATAAAAGTATGAAAAAAGTAAACAAGTTCCACCCAAAAGTTGTCATATTTCTGCTTCTGCTGAAAAACATCTGTAAACTGTCTGTTTTAGGGTTTGCTGGTGCTTCATGATCTTCCTGCAGCTGTAAAAGGAAAATATAATATTAGTAAAGCAGTGGACTGAGTCTGACCAAATGCAACATTAGATCATTGACTCCAGCTAAAATATAACATTTCAGTAAATAACAAACCTCAGCTTTTATAATAAATTTAGATAAGATTACATATATTTTAAGACAAGTGCATATCAAATAGAAGAAAACTGTAGTATCAAAAACACTTTACAATAAGATTCCATTTTTTAGATAACATGACCTATCAAATAAACAATAGTTATATATTGCAATTATTCTTCTTAGGGTTCATTTCAAAATTTACAAATACATAAAAATCAATCAATCAATCAAAGTTCAATCTGTTAAAATTATTTAATGCACAATGAACAATGATCATGTGTTTGTATTAAATAACATTCACAAACATTAATTAATGTTGTAAAAATATATTGTTCACTCACTGTAAGTTGATGTTAGATAATAACATGAAGTCATTGTAAAGTCTATACTGGAGATAACATTTGACTGTACCTTCATTTAATACAAACTGTGTACATATTTAATTTTAAAGGGCTTTTAAAACTGCTAGTTGTCCAGCCAAGAATAACAACTAGCAAAAAAAAAAAAAAAAGGCCAGAATTGTTTTCTGACGGACTGATATGACAAACACTATTAACTGTTTGTACATTCACCAACACGCATATTTTAGATTCACAATTCATTTAAAAGCCTCTGGTGTGTAACAATAGTAAATACCATCATGTCCTCCTGTTGTTTTTACCCTAATAAAAGTTATAGGCGCATTAAGTAGTTAATAAAGAAACTTCATTCTAATGCTCATTATATTAGCGTTAGCCGCCTATGGCAGTTTATTTTAATCCAACATTCAAATTCAAATATGGAATAATATGCATAACAGAATATCTAAATATTAAATAGAAACTTACCTGCTTGAACTCTTTCATTTGACCCGGGTGTCAGTCTTTAAAGTGTTGTTAGTTTGATGCATTTCCTCCTTTGGATGTCGCCCTGTCTCAGTGCTTTTATGAAGGGAGCGCATCTGTGCAGCTTTCAGATCACGCAGCAAGAACCGGGTCGACCCTGGTACTCGGTACCACCAGGACTTAAAGACACCTGGTACCGTGACGTTTTCATTTTTTTAGACCGACTTGGTACAAGTACTACAACACTACTAACAGTAATAACCATGAGACTTATTATTAGTGAGGTATGGGCGAGCAAGACACATATAACGGTGACTTCACGAGGCCGGTGCATATTGTGGCTGCTCCCTTTCAGCGATGTGGCCATATAGGCGAATAAATACAGGTGAATATAACCACGACGGGTCATAGGACGGCTCATTTAACGTTAACGGATCGTCAAGCAGGCATACAGCAGTGACAGACAGACACATATAACAGTGTCCTGTACGGAAATATGTTTCCCAGCTGACAGTAATCTATTTTCACCTGTACAAGTGAACAGAACACTGAGCATCGGCAGCTAATGAGGCGCACTGGAGTGACGTCACCGCCCCTCTTCGACTGATTGGCTGAGGAGGAGCTGTCAATCTAGAACTAGTGGACCAATGAAGACGCTTGAGCCCGCGCTGATTTACATGAAACTAACCACAACATTTGGGAAAGCAAGTGCAGAACATGGAAAGAAACATGAAGGGAAAAACAGCATAAGCATACACAAAATAAAAATATGAGCAGAAAATTTACGAGAGCAGAAAAAACTGAGAAATATAACCAAGGAAAACAAGATTATGTGCTAAAGTCAGATAATTTTGCATTAATATTTCAATTTTGTGCAATATGATTTTAAATGTGTTTAAAGTTTTGACCCACCCTCAACCTGCTTGCGCGGCTAGTTTTAAAAATGCGTTATTCATTTTTTTATTTACGCTTATTATTTTTCGATTCGTGACCATTGCTTGCTATTCTGAAAACTTTCAATTAATGAAAATGATATTTAATAAGAAATATGTTTTACGTATAATGTAACATAAATGTCTCAAATGAAGACGCAATATTTTATTGAATCAAACAAATACGTAGAAATATCGACTTATATGAACAGCAAAAACTAGCAAGCGTAAGGCCTAACAATTACATTAGGTGGTGGAAGATAAGATAAGGACGGTGAAACTGAGGTAAACAAATTCATACAGAAAGAGCGCACAAAGTCATGGAAAACTTAAAAATCGTTCTGGTTTCAAAGCTTAACACTATGAAAAACTTTGTGGTTTATATCTCACAACGGTGTGAGGAGACCTAGAACAGTAGCGTCGTTAAACATGTAGGTAGATGAAAAATGTTAAATATAAAACTAGAATGCAACTCTGATGTGACTTACCTCAGTAATAAACAGTCACATTTGCTATCTAACTATTGGAATTCATGACGTATTAAAACGCTTCGGTATACTGCAGATGAGGTCAAAAACTGCTTACCGCACGTTTTCATAAAAAGAAGAGCAAAATATCGAGACCTCTGGGTCAGATTTAAAAGACAGACGTCTAGAACGCAGGTATCAAAACGTCGGTGTGGTCAAAAAAAGACACTAGTCGTCCCACCTTTCGCTTAAAATGACATATCAACTGTAAGTCATTTACCTAGCTATTGTTTAGAGATATACGCAAAAGAAAACGCGTATCTGTGTATGTACTGTGAAATGCGTAGCTTCAAGCGTTTTCAAGCAATTTACACGTTGGGAACTTGCAGACAACATTCTGTTTGACAGTATTCTATTTTAAACGTTTTCATAAGAGGATTGTATTGAAGCGGTTGTTTGACAAGTTTGAAATGTTTTAATGTTTCTGTTTAAGAGTTTTACATTCAGCATACTGTAAATAAAGTGGTTAAATAAGCTCATGGTAGGCCATTATTTCAATTAATTCCATGTTAACAAACGGTACGTGCTTCAGCGGTTCTTTGTGCGATTTCATAATAAAAGCATAAATTGTTAACAGACTATTATCTTTTATATTAAAACTTAATAAAAATGTTAAGTAATGCTCTGTTGTGTAAGAAACGAACCAAAACATCACATTAATATGTTATCCGTCCTTTTACATATGTTTTGCGCACTATCGATTTTAAGAGTGTATCGCTCGTGCAGATTATATTTTAAAGTTGTTAAAACAAATCAATGAGTTTATAAGACTGGTTTATTCTTTCTACAGGCCTGGTTTCAGAGTCGGCCTACTACGGTGGAAGACTTTGTAATTTATACAGTACAGTCTTCAAGTAATGAGTCGTTAAACCTGTGAAACAGTAACAAACAATATTCAGCATAAACTAGAATCCAAAACTCTAATGTAGCTTGTTTCACATTCTGTAGATTATCTCAGTAATGAAATCTCAGTTCACTTGCATTTTCAGGCTAACAGCTGAAATGCGGACTTATGCTAAACCTATTTTCAGTCCTCTAGGTTTGGTGAAATATATGTTATAAATTCAACAACAGGTATGACAACTTTGTAAACACTTAACAACTAATATTTAAGCTAAATACATGTTTAGATATTTAGAAGGGAAAAAAGATATACTGCAATATTTCAAGGGACTGTGCTGTTGAATACAGTAACTTCATGCTGCATTGTTTAAATAAAAGCGGTTCAATTCTGAAGACAATCATGACAACACACAGCCGCTGTTTCCCCAGGATCAAACCTTTTGGTCAGATGAATACTTAAAACATGTGTCTGTGTGCTGGTGCAGACCATCTAAAACGGTCAAAAAACATGCACCTTTCAATGAATTAACTACATGACATCTGTGATTTATTTATTAAAGTCACGTTTAGAGATGTGTGCAAAGAAAATAGTGTTTCCACACTATCTTCAACTTGTAATGTGCAACTTTGTGTTCTAAATGAAATAGATGTACATGTAACAGAGAAACAGTAAGATCGAGGGGGTTGTGTCTCGTGGCCTCTTTGTAGACAGACCCGAAAAAAGCTCTACAGTACGTCACAATCTCAGTTTAAACAATCTCTTGTAGAAGGACTATCCTTTTATTATCTTATAATGTTTTCCTGCAAACACTCGTGACATGTTTGACCAGTTTCTGAGAATAGTCTTCATCTAAAAAACAATGAAAAGTATAGAGTGGTATCAGCTAGTGGGGCAGGCCATCAAAAGCAACATTAAAACTTTAACAATATATTTAGAAGAGAGGATTTCAGTATTAGGTTTTTGTTATGCTGATACATGTTTCTGTTGTGCAAACATATTTCCTGTATAAACGACTATGTCTATAACCTTTTCAAAGGGAATGTAGTATAATGCTATGTTTCTTAATTGCGGTCACATTACCTACGCTTTAATCTCAAGCGGAAATGTTGAAAGAAATGAGTACGACGAATAAAATGTGCACATCGTCATCGGCTATCTGAACAAGAGCTCTAGATGTAGTGGCATAAGAAAAAAGTAATTTAAATCAACATTTACAAAAATATACCCAGATGATCATGAGTGGGTTTTCTGTATTCATATGATACTTTTCTTAGTGACTTGGACTCTTGAGTTACATAGGGAGCACAAAACAATAAAAAAAAAATCCTTGATATTTTGTGTCTGTAGCCTTTTCAAGACTGTGTACAACCTCAAACTTTACTGAATATGTAGCTTTGACCACGATGGTTAGATATGTTTCAGTTGTAAGTGTAAAACAGAACGCCTTAATTTTCATGTCTAAACTTAATGGGGGTCTCACATCAAATAGATAGATAATTGACCTAAAAAAAAAAAAGAAGTGAAAGTGACATACGGCCAAGTATGGTGATCCATACTCGGAATTCGTGCTCTGCATTTAACCCCTCCAAAGTGCCCACATACAGCAGTGAACACACACACACCGTGAACATTACCTTTGGATTACGAGGCGGACTCTCTAATGTCAGGAGAAACAGGCTGGATTCAGATGCGGGTATAAACAGAGGTTTTATTGACAGAAAATATAAGTACTGGCGAGGAGTGCTTCCGTGGGCAGCTCGTGTGGACTAGGAATCCCCCTTCCACACTGGAGGGTGGATGGCAGCGGTTGGCACAAGCCGTGACAGCGACAGAGGAGATGAAGCCAGCGGGGCAGCTCGCTAATCCGAGTGAGCGGCAGAGCAAGCGCTATGCGTCCGCAGAGGATCAGGAGAGGCGAACGCCAAGGAGAGTCTGAACACACAGAGGGGTGCAGAAAAACACTTTGGCAGCTACGAGCACTGGAGCCTGAACGAGACAAGACAGAGTAAGTACTTTACGTTAAACAAACTATGACAGTCAGAGTAATGGGAAACCACAACAGTCTGACAAAAGACAGAGAGACACGGGGAGCTATAAAGGGAAAAGCTAATGAAATAACAAGAACCAGGTGCGAAAGAATCAGAGCTAACGAGCAGAGAAACAAGGGGGGCGGGGGGAATAAACACGCTGACAATGCGCACGCGGCGAGCTGTCAAAACAAGCCACGCACACAACAAACACCTGAACACAGAGACAGCAAAGAACAGGTGATCAACCCCGAGACCCGACAGTACCCCCCCTCCCAGGAGCGCCACCAGGCGCCCCAGGAGGAGGCCTACCTCGTCGCCGACGGAAGTCCTCGATCAACGAACGGTCCAAAATGTCCCGGGACGGCACCCAGCATCTCTCCTCTGGACCATAACCCTCCCAGTCCACAAGATACTGAAAACCTCTGCCGCGGCGCCTCTCGTCAAGTAATCTCCTAACCGTATAGGTAGGGGAGCCATCCACAAGACGAGGGGGTGGGGGGGTGGGGCGATCGCCGGCAGGGTTAAGGGGAGAAGAAAACACAGGTTTAACCCTAGAGACATGGAACACAGGGTGAACCCGACCAAGAGCGGGAGGGAGCTTGAGCCTGACCGCCACCGGATTGACCACCTTGGTGACGCGGTACGGCCCAATGAATCTGGGCGCCAGCTTACGAGAAGGCGCCCGGAGAGGCAGATCCTTGGTAGAAAGCCATACCCGTTGACCGCACACATAGGTTGGAGGAGAGGACCGGCGACGATCGGCCGCCGCCTTGGTTCGCCCAGAGGTTTGGACCAAAACCCTCCTGACTTTCTCCCAGGTGCGCCAGCAACGCTGAACGAAAGCCAGGGCGGACGGAACCGCAGCATCGGGTTCCTGTGATGGAAACAGAGGTGGTTTATAACCCACAGAGCACTCAAACGGGGACATACCTGAAGCTGCCCCTGGAAGGGAGTTACGAGCGTACTCTATCCAAGAGAGCTGTTGGCACCAGGAACTCGGATTGTTGGATGTCAGACAGCGGAGCATTCTTTCGAGATCCTGGTTGGCCCGCTCGCATTGCCCATTGGTCTGAGGATGAAAACCAGAAGACAGACTCGCAGAGGCCCCGATCTGTCTACAAAACTCTTTCCAAAACCGGGAGGCGAACTGAGGACCCCTATCTGAAACCACGTCAACCGGCAATCCATGGAGACGGAAGACGTGATCCACGATCAGTTGGGCGGTCTCCCGGGCGGAGGGCAACTTGGGCAGGGGAATGAAATGAGCCGCTTTAGAAAAGCGATCCACCACAGTGAGAATCACAGTGTTACCCTTCGATGGGGGAAGCCCAGAAACAAAATCAAGGGCGATGTGTGACCATGGACGGGAAGGGACGGGAAGAGGGTGAAGCAGACCATCTGGAGGGCGATTCCCAGGCTTACATTGGGCGCATGTGGGGCAGGCCAACACGAACTGTCTGACATCCGCGGCCAGGGTGGGCCACCAGAAACGTTGACGGATGGCAAACAACGTTCTCCGAATCCCTGGATGGCAAACCAACCTCGACGAATGACCCCACTGAAGGACTTCAGGGCGCAACGCAGGCGGCACCGGCAACCTGCCCGCTGGGCACATCCCCGGCACTTGCACCCCTCGACCAGCCTCCTCTACTCGCCGTTCGATACCCCAAGAAAGAGCCCCGACCACCACTCCTTCAGGAAGGATGGCTTCGGCCGCAAGCTCCCCCTCAGGGGCCCCGAACAGACGCGAGAGAGCGTCAGGCTTAACATTCTTGGACCCCGGCCGGTACGAGAGGGTGAAGTTGAATCGGCCAAAGAAGAGTGCCCAGCGAGCCTGACGCGAGCTCAGCCTCCTGGCCGAACGGATATATTCGAGATTCTTGTGATCCGTCCAGACCAAGAAGGGCTGCGCCGACCCCTCCAACCAGTGACGCCACTCACCCAAGGCCAATCTTACCGCCAACAGCTCTCTATTGCCGATGTCATAGTTACGTTCTGCAGGGCTCAGACGACGAGAGAAGAATGCACACGGGTGCACCTTCCCATCGCAGAGGGAACGCTGAGATAGAACTGCGCCTTGACGAGGGCAGTTCATCTAACCCTTAGGTCACGACTTCCCCAAAACATTACTTCCCATACCGGGAGTCGAACCCGGGCCACCTGGGTGAAATTCGCTTTGAGCAAAGATAATTCCTATGTAAAGATTATGTTTTAATTCTTTCTATAACCTTTACAAAAGCGTGGAACATCATAGTTATCAAAATATTGTTTACATTACATCTAACAAATATGACAGAAGTGGAAAAACAAAGATGTTTACCACATGCACCCATTGTAGATGTTTACGTCCACCAGAGATGTCGCTTTATTTGAGTCACAGAAGCTGGCGATAGTGACTGATAACATTCTTTAATGGCGTTGTGTTGAAAAATATTCTGTGGACAAACGCCTCGAGGGAAGTAATTTGAATTGGAGGTTTGTCAAAATAATAAAAAGTTCAGTCAAATGTTCAATGATTTTCTTAAATGATTAAGTATGTACTCGTCATGCACGCTTTCCCCGTGCAAAGTTTAGCATGAACTTGGGGAGTAGTCTTAAAACAAATACACACAAAGAAACGAAATGTGAATTGTGTCGTCTGCTATCTGAGCAAGATGACTAAATCCAGTGGAGTAAAAAATATAATTTACAAATCCGCGTTTAATAAACTTTCACAATTGTTTAGAAATCAGATTTCCTGAATTCTATCTGCATTATAAACATTTTCTTGTCTTGCTATACTCTCTTTCTTAGTGATTTTGTCTCTTGAATGATTATGGATGAAATGCATCAATACTTTTTACAAGAGCGTGGAAATTTAACATGCTCAAACTTAAATGAATGTACAGCTTTCAGTGCAATAGTTTAATTTAGTTTCAGTTGTAATAGTTTTAAGGGTAAGACAGCAAGCCTTAATTTTCGTGTTGATGCTTCATGTGTAGACAGACACAATGTTGCACTAAAATAAATATCTCAAAGACAAAAGGCTGTTACTTAATTTCTTGATTTTCATTTATTCCTATTATGATGACATCTCACAAAGAGTTGTCTTCACCTAAAAACATACACAGTCCAACAATCAATTGTGAACGACCATCTGGAATCTTGATAATATGACTAAAACTACCGGTGTAAGAAAAAAAAAATTTTTACAAAAGATTATTATTCTTAGATATGTCACATCCCTAACAAAATCTGTTGGCATTCAAAAATAATCATAAATGTTGTAGCACAACTATTTACGCACATAGTATGAGAACTGTTCATTGTAAAACCTGCCATAGAAAATTCATTACCAGTTTGTTAGGGTCAAAAAGAAACGACGATAATAGTTGAAACATCCTTGAACAACTCTTTCATGTTGAAAACACAGATGCTGATGCTTTAATCTTTTAGTAAACCATTTCAAATGACATGCTACCTACAAAAGAGTCAAATAGTCAAAATGTACAAGTTTTGTGTTCTAGGTGAGAAATTTACACCGATAAAGGTTTCATGAACATTAGAAAACAACATGTATTCCCTCTGGCTGTTAAACACCGCGGGTAAATAATTTGAAACGTTGGTCTGTCAAATGAGAAAAGTTCAGTCATACATTTGAAAAACTTTTCTGAAGTAAAAAATGACGTGTTTGTCACAAACACATCCGAAGAATTATCTACTCATGTGAGAAAAGCACTTGGGTGCATTATCATCAGGCTATTTTAAAGAAATTAAAGAATAAAACTAAAGTTTAATTTAAAGACAATAGACATCATGACTTGCTTTAGTGACACACAATGTGTTTAAAACTTTTTAAACATGTTTAAAACTGTAGGTGTAATTATTTTACAGAGAAGTTTTAAGTGAAAATGTATATTGTTCTTATACAGTACATATATATTATGCTAGATTAAAATGAAAACATTTCTTAACAACAAAAAGTAAAAACAACATATACGATTTTACACATATTTAAAATGTATAATAATTTACAATATTACTATTTTTAACAGTAATATTGAACTTTACACATGTTTCACACATACTTAACATCTTAACACGTCTGTATCAGTAAGATTTTTGTCACAAACCGTCAGACACATCAAACAGGGTTGATAAGTTGGACTTATCGATTATTTGAACTATTTCCTCTGTCAATTATTTGATCATATCTTAGTAAAATAACCCAATATATACACAGTTGTTTTTATTTTAATAAAATAAAACATTACAGTGTAAAAAATAAACATGCTGCATTTAAACACACGGTTAATAATACCATTTTTAATGTGAGAGAGAAAGTCTAAACTGCTGTAAAGATTCTGTGAGACATTTGTAGGAATTAGTTTTGTTGCAAACAACCTTATGACGACTAACTTGTAGTCTAATTTAACTGTAATTCATAAAGAAAGACTCTGTAACCGTCTTGCGTTCATCAGAGGATCATTTGACTGCTTCTAATCCTTGGTTTGTTTAGAGCATCATGGTTTTAGGTTTGAAAGATCTAAAAATGTATTTGTTAAAACAAAAGTCATATCGTTGTTTAATCATGCTGTTTTTCATCATCTTGTAGAGATACCCGGTGTGCTTCTAAAAGTTTTCATTTGTAAAAGTCTAAATGTTTAAATGTAGGAGTTGTTTTAGTGTGTGTGTGTGTGTGTGTGTGTGTGTGTGTGTGTGTGTGTGTGTGTGTGTGTTGACCATCCAGTGAACCATTCCAACGATCTTTTGACAATGTTCACACACGCAGTTGTATGTCATAAAATAGATGCGATGGCTGTCCTTTGATCGCTGAACTTTAGGCCAAAGTTGGCAGCCCCCGAAGACCCTGCGCACTCGCAGGTGCATGTTGTAAAATTTTAGACGTCTAATTACGCGCATCTGTTTCAATTGATAGATAACACACCGGCCACAAACCTTACGGGTGGAAAATCAAAGAGAAATCCTGTGGTGATTTTATTACGCGGTATGAAACAAAAACATTTGGTTTCGTTCCTGTTAGATATTTGTACGTGCATACGTGCGTTTTAACTGTTATACCACATCGGAAGTTAAGATTGACAAAATCAAAGAACAATTAAAGGAATTAAGTGTAAATAACTAAATAAAACAAAACAGAGGTGTATGTTTAGGAATAAACTTGTGTAGGCCTAATCTAATTTTTTATGCTGACATCACAGCGAGATGACTTAAGTTTGACAAAATATCAAAGAGTAAATAATAGGCATGACTAAATTAAGTGTGAATAATTAAATAAAATAAAACAAACAAATTTTTTTCCTACGTAGAGTTGTATGTTTAAAAGGAATCTTGTATAGGCTATCCTAATTTTAAAGTGAAAAGGTTTAGGTCGAATACTGTACGGTTTCATTAATTAAGAACTGCTAAATTATTTTAAATCTTTGATTTATTAAAATAACGTTCGTTCTAATAAATAAAACAAACAACATGTTAAGAATTAGAGTTGTATGTTTAAAAGGAATCAAACATTAGTTTAATTATTTTAAATCTTTTATTAAAATAACGGTTCGTTAACAAACATTAGTTTAATTATTTTAAATCTCTCCGCCTCTGTTAGGGGGACGGTCGTAGGCGTGGTTTGGTCCGCGGCTCTCCAGACCTCATTCGGATTTTGACAAGCCAGCGTGCGGACGAAGTCTCGGATATCAGCGCTAGACACTCGGGGCTCTTTCTTTTCGTTTTTCTGTCGTGACTAACTTGCCTAAATTTTAACGATAGACTACCACTGAGTTTTTGACTACTGCCGGATACGGTTGTTTTAACGAACGATGTTTGTTTATTTTTAAATGACAGCTCTTTTTTACTTTTAAACTGTATGATCTTACTTAACGGTCTGATATTTTTTATTTCACAACACGGTAAGATAAGACAGCATTTTCTAATGTTAACGAACGTGTTTGGTGCTTTTTTGTTAGATGAACAAACACTTCTTCTTTTTATTTAACTTTGTCAAACTATCTATAATTGTAATGATAGAAAAACTAACGTATCTAATGCTTTATTTTCTAACTTTGCCTAAAATTGTTTTAATTACACCAACACGTCTTGACTTGTAGGGAAAACAATCGTTGCACGTTTTACACGTATATTTGATGTGAAAACACTTTAATAAAAACATCCCTTTAACACGATTTCACCATTTAAAGTTTAAAATCACATAACAACGGCCCTCACACAAAAAACAGTCATAAATTCCTTAAACACTCTGGAGTGGATAACCAGTTCATCATTAGATGGGGGTGGGGGTGTACAACAGGTGTCCAAAACAGATGTCCAGTTATGGGGGAGGGAGGGGGTGTACAACAGGTGTCCAAAACAGATGTCCAGTTATGGCGGGAGGGAGGGATTTTTATTGTGGGGCAATAAATGGTGGGTGGGATTTTTATGAGGGGCAATAAATAATTTTTTTTGCGACAAGGTGCCCTACGGTCTCTCTCACGCTCGCTCAAATTTAAAATTCCTTTTCAACCGAAGCCTTACGCCTGGGACACACTGTCTGCGTGGCAGACGTGGAGTGGGTTTGTTGCGTGACTGCTGCAGAAAAAATCCGCTTCACTTCTATTCTGTCGCGGGACCGCGGTTGCGGTGTGGTTGGACCACGCACCTGATACGCGCATATTCCGCAGGCAGTGTGGCTGCTCTAATCTGTTAACATAGGTGCGGAAAGGAAAATCAACACGCAGCAAACCCGCTCCTCGACGCGTCCGCCACGCAACCTATATCCTATAAAGAACTCACAGCAACATCAGTCAAAATAGAACATATATTTATATCTCTTTCTCTATGAAATAAAAAAATCACGGACAGTGTTAAGTAGGCTACATTAAAATATTTGTATGACAAAACTTATTTAATTGATTATTAGCCAATATTTCCTATTTCAACCATATTCAAAATGCTCACGTTTTGCTCTGGCCTCCCCATGTTTGCGCAGCACACTGTCATGTTTCCGCATGATGTGTCTTTTTAGATTAAAATACGAATCCTTACTTACTGAAATCGTATCACCACATTTCTGATCATGTTCAACATCGTTATCATCTATTTTTTTGACAGGAATTGTGCACCTGTATGACCTGTCGGTTTGCTTTTGGAAATATTTCACGAACTCCATCTCTCCTTCACAACGAACGATTTTTGAAGTGTAGGCTGACAGTTTTGTTAATTGTTGAAGGCACAGGTGAATTCTGGGTGGATTTGTGCATGCCCTAGGCTCGTGGTGTGAGCGGTATCGGAGCGGAACAGGAGCGAGACAGAGCGATCGCTCCTGCCTTTGGATAAAAACCCGCTCCGCGCTCTGACTATATTTCGCACGCTCCGCTCCGCTCACATGCTCTGGTCTCAAGAGGATATTTTGTTTTCTTTTTACATTCAATGCATTAAATATCACACATGCATGTAATATAATGTGTATTTCCATCACAGGTTTAGTCTTAAATTTCACGAAAGGTGGTATTAAAAAGGTCTGTAGACACCCTGATATAATTCTCTTTTTTTTCCTTTCCTCGGAAAGTAATGTAAAACACACAGTTGCAAGAAAATGTCAGAATTGTGAGCTGAATTTTTCCTGTCAGAATTTGACAATTGCAACTTTTTATCCCAATTCTGAGAAAAATTTGATTACAACATATAATCATTGCTGTCTTTAAAGGGGTCATATGATGCGATTTCAAGTTGTCTTTCTGTTTGGATTTACAAGCTGATTGTGCATAGATAAGATCCCTGAAGCTGCAAAGACTAAAGTCCAAAACCAAAGAGATATTATTTATCAAAGTTAAGACTCTGCCACGCCCCCCTAAAACGGCTCATTCAAACACACCCCCACATGTCTACATCATGTGGAAATATTTGCTTAATGCCACCCAAATGTTCATGCAAAGAAAGAAGGCGTGGTTTCAGTAACGCAGTAGTGTTGATGCAGTCATGTCAGGGAGACACTGTGTGTTTCTAGGTGAAAGCAAAAGCACTTTATTTGGACCTCCGAAAGTAGATGCATTTAGGAATAATTAAGATTACTTACAACAGAACAGCACAACCCAGATGTTATCACAACGCATTTTATGGATGACCGTTTCGTGAACCTAGGAGAGGAGGTAATTCTGACTTTATGACAATCTGGTGCCTCTGAATCAGCGACTGTATGTTTTGTTATTCGTTTAAGTATTTGCTATTGACTGCTCAAATGCAGAGTTTTGCGCATTGTGTGTGAGTGTGTGTGTGTGTGTGTGTGTGAGAGAGAGAGAGAGAGAGAGAGAGAGAGAGAGAGAGTCACATTACAGCGTCGTGTGTGTGTGTGTGTGTGTGAGAGAGAGAGAGAGAGAGAGAGAGAGAGAGAGAGAGAGAGAGAGAGAGTCACATTACAGCGTCGTGTGTGTGTGTGTGTGTGTGTGTGTGTGTGTGTGTGAGAGAGAGGGAGACACGGTCACACAATCGTGGCTTGTTTGCAAACACATAGGAGCTTCATCACTGTGTCTGTCAAACGACTCTGTTCCCCTTTCGGGTTTGAACTGATGGTAAAACTAAGGACATTATTAACTGTCTTTACATTTATTTTGAAAGCTAAAGCTTGCGATTATGGAAGGGGGCGTTACATTTCCGACTCGCACTTGCGGTGTTCGGCCAATCACAATGCATTGGGTCAGTGCTTGTCAGAAGGAGGGACTTTGTAGAAAACGAAGCGTTTGAGAGAAGCGGGGCATAGAGGACCTACAATAATGTACAGTATTTGAAAAATAATGTGTTTTTTGAACATTAAAACATGTCAACATATTCTGTTACACCAAATACACAAAATAATGATATTTAAAAAAGCATCATATGACCCCTTTAATTTATTTTTACAGTACATCTCTGCCATATGTACATCAATTTGACATAGTCACCACTGATAAGCTACTACTAAATATAATGTAGAAACTTAATTTTCTGCAAAGCTGCTTTGCAATTATTTGTATCATGAAAATCTGAAAAAATTGAAAAAGTCACACTCATGCATTCAAATACAGTGCCACTTTATATCTGATTTAAAACATGCAGAAATCTGTAAGAAATGTAATGATCCATAGACAATATAAATGATGAAAATTAGCTGTTATGTCGGAGAAATAGCCTTGTGTCCAGAGCATGTGAGCGGAGTGGAGCGGGAGCAGAGCGGGGAGCGTAGCGGTCATATTCCCTTCAGAGCGGAGGGCGCCTTCTGAAGATTCCGCTTCGCTCGCTCAATATGCTCAGGGCCGCTCGCTCAACCCAAAATGCCCTTTCGTAATTTGCTAGTTCGAGAGTCTGTGGAATAGGCTAAGCAATAGTTTGTCTAAGCTAATGTTTCTAAAAGCAAATTCTAAAATCCTGTAAAGATTGACAGACATTTTAATAAACCGTATTTCCCCGCAGTTTTGGTCTATTTTAATTTTTAGAAAGTGTGTTTCTTTTTTTAACGCCACAAAATAATTCTTTGTTAAGTGCATGTCATCCTGTGTGTGCTTTCATGGGCCTGATAAGCAAGGTGTATTTTGTGAAATTCTATGTGCATTTCATCTTGTGTGCGTGTTTTGAATGTTCTGTTGCACAATAACTGAAGCTGTGTTTTCATGGAAAAGTATACTTTTTCAGTTATTTAATTTTTTTAGGAAGGTTTGCCAGTGGCCTCAAAAACAAGACACGTTAAATTAATAAAATTCTTCAAGCCGAACGTCACCCTGAAACATAACTGTTACTTATCAGACTACTGCTTCAAGAATTTCATATAAACAGGAAAAAAATAAATAAATAGGCCTACTGGAGAAATGTAATGTCAGAGCATGATCTGAGTGGGATTTGGTTTATCGGTGAGCGTGAGCGGAACATTAGCGGAGCATTTGCTTTGGCCGTGAGCGACAGAGCGGAGCGCACGCCCACAAAGCGGAATATTGAGCTGAGCATCACACCGCCCTGCTTCGCTCACATGCTCTGCTTGTGACCTTCTGACATATGCTACAGCTGTACACAAGGTGACCCGAGTTCAAGTCTCGGCTAAAGGTTCAGGCTTTTCAAGGCAATGTCAAAGTTTGTTCACAAATTTAGCCTCTAATTGTGTTATTAATGTATAATGGATTATGTAGCTGTGTTTTAAATTATAGAAAGAATATAGATACTCATAAGGTGTCATATCTATACTTTCAATAAATTAGTCTTTACATAGTTTCTGAATACTAATTAGGCTGGCTAATTTAGAAAGTTTTCAATGTTAGTATTGTTTGTGATCTTAAGATGTAATGTGTATTTGTACTCTTTCTGTTTACACTGTTTTATGCACCTCTGTTATAGGCCATGAGGAAGAACTCTATCATGCACACAGAGAATAGAGCTCAGTGCTGCTAACTGGGAGAGCAGCTGGAAAACTGGAGGAGAAGAACAGTTGAACACCTATTAATACAGACGACTGTATTATTTTTCTGCAAGAACCACAACAAGCAAAGACAATGATGAGCACTCTGAGCAAACAACAGTCAGACGCTTGATTATGCACTGCACTTTACTGAGTTCTTCAACATGTGATGCTGAGCACTTACTACATGTAAAACTAATAATAATTTATGTGGATACCATTTATAAACCTGTTAGATTTTGATTATTTTTGAGATCAATACAATTGTATGTTTTAACAATGTAATAGCTAAGCATTTCTTTTTTTTTTTAGTGATTAGGATCCTGGGAACAAAAATTAAACTACCCGCTAAAAACTTTTTAAGAATGTTAGGGGATAATGTTCTAATAATGTTATGACTAAACATTTATAGAAGGTCATCACAGAACCTTTTTAGAGTGTTTTTAGAGAATGTCATCCTATCATTTAGAAGAACGTTCAAAGAACAAAAATAAAACTACCCGCTAAAAACATTATAAGAACAATGTTTTTGGAGAATATTATACATGGTTCTGGGAACAAAATGTTTTATAGAATGTTAGGGAATACTTAGAACATTTTAGAACAAAAAATATAGTTAGCTACGTGAAAAAAAAAACTACCCACTAAAAACATTGCATCTGAATGTTCAGAACATTTTATCCTATCATTTATTTCCGACCATGCCAACTGCTAACATGGAGTTCGAACAAACAGCTGCAAGCTTAGCTCAGCATCAATTACCTTTCATAGACATGGCTTAATTTAGATTACTGTAGGTCTGAGCTTTGCATATTTGTACACAAAATCAATTATTTAATATAAATTATTAATAGCAACAGATGTTAATACATAATTAGGTCTGAGGCCATTTACAAATTCAATGCCTAAAAGCACCGTAGAGTTATTTGTTGCACAATTGCTTTTGAGTAAACCTCTAGTAGAAGATTTCCAAGCTTCCCTCTGTAATACTTTCTAGGGGTAATAAGTGGACTGCTGCAGTGTAAATGATATTACCTTATAATGACTCATAGATCATTTGATATTTTTATAACAAGGGTATATGAAATCCTAACAAATGTTTATATTCTATAATGATAATGTAATGCTTTTTATTTTAACACTGTAACATGAACATTTTAAAGAAAATTAAATGGAGACTCCAAAGTTTATTTCCAGATATTGGTTTGATAATTGATATGTGGTTATAGTAAAAAAAAAAAAAAAAAGTGGATACACCAGCTCATTTTGCACTGTTGACCATATTTTAAAACAATAGTGAAGACAAAAAAGTGTAAAAATAAAAAATAAAATAAATAAATAATTATTTAATCCATTCTTAAATTGTTAAATTATTATTTTTTTAATTTGTAAACTTCAAACATTTAAGCATATAGTATAGAATACAGTATACCTGTCACGCCCAGTTGCCTGCACCACTGTGAGGCATTAGAGGGCGTTCCTGTGGTTTGTGTTCCTGCCTGTTGTTCTGGTCATGGACTCCATTTCCCATCATGCTGTGCTTTCATTAGTGTTTACCTGGTTCAGCTGTGTTCCATTTCCTGTTTAAGATCCTTTAATGATAATCCACAGAGATATACGTCTAAAATACATGACAGAACCAAGAAAGGGTCACAGGAAATACAGGAGGTAACACTTATCATCAACAACTCACACAGACAATAGCAAACCAGGGCTTAATATACACAAACACAGGACCAAACAGGAAATGGAACACAGCTGAACCAGGTAAACACTAATGAAAGCACAGCATGATGGGAAATGGAGTCCATGACCAGAACAACAGGCAGCAACACAAACCACAGGAACGCCCTCTAATGCCTCACAGCGGTGCAGGCAAATGGGCGTGACAATACCATTTAGGTTTAAATCATTAGAAACATATTTAGTCGAGTATATCACAACTTTTGGCTGGAACTTTTGTCTGGAACACTAGTGTAACTGTGAGGAAGGGTGCATGGCAAATTTTACTCGCTTGCAACCAAAGACAAAGTTGCTTCCTCGATCCAAATATCTGAACGTTGTCTGGAAACATCACTACTCCTTAAAGGATAAAACTTTAAATCATATATTAATTCCTATTCAATGTATTCAACCAGTCAAAGGACTATATGGCATATTATTGCAAGTCCACCTCAGAAATCTCTGTGATAAATTCATTCTGACCAGCTCTGAGAAAAGTAGGCTACTAGCAGAGATGGGCACAAATACATCAAAATGTATTTAAAATAAAAATACAAAATACTGTGTGGAAAAAAATATTTAAATACAAATACAAAATACTGTGTGGGAAAATGTATTTAAATACAAATACAGTATTTTGTATTTTGAAAATACACAAAATACATTTGAAATTGGCCATCCAGTGAAGTAACACTATTAAGGTCTGTTTACACCAAAAACGATAATTATAAAGATAACTATATTAGTGTATTCTAAGTATACAATGCAGTTGTGTCATCTGTCACTAAATGCTCAAGCTCTTTAAAGCAGAAATGATTCCGATTGGCTGTCAATGTTTTTATCATTCATTATTTTTTTGTGCTGTTATGGTTATAGTTGTGGTGTGCTATCTGCTATTCACTTTGATTTAGGATGTACTCACACTAGGTGATCTGATCTGTGCTTGAGCACGATTGACCCCCAAAGTCCAGTTCATTTCACAAGTGTGACTGCTCTGTACCGTGTCCAGTGCGGTTCGTTTAACCATGCCCTGGCCCGCTTGAAGAGGTGGCTCGGGTGCAGTACACATGTAGTGTGATCGCTAACCGCCAAAAATGGAACAGTTAATTTACTATTTTTGTATGCACTATTGTTATCATTATGACCGCAAAAATCTTTATTACTACTTGGATATCACACTTTTCAATTAATTTAATTTCAAGTACATTTAGATTTATAATGGGTCAGGTTCTCATCTTATTGATGAACAGGTAATGTAGTTTCTGAGTAAAACTGCAAATTCCACCATTATCCTCAGCTGCCTCTGTAATAATCCTGATATGTCTGTTAGCGAAAGGACAATCACGCTTGGGCTTTAGTAGTACAAGGTAATTGTGCCTATTGTGAGTATACCCTTAGAACAATTTTTTTAAATGTATATCTTTATTATTAGCATTGTAGTTATCTTTGTCTTGGGATACACACACAGAAAGCTGCTTATTACTCATTTATCCATGTTT
Organism: Schizothorax lantsangensis; assembly: GCA_027422415.1. Taxonomy (NCBI): domain Eukaryota; kingdom Metazoa; phylum Chordata; class Actinopteri; order Cypriniformes; family Cyprinidae; genus Schizothorax; species Schizothorax lantsangensis. Next base: position 11,824,112 of record CM049842.1, on the reverse strand, counting down.
CTTTATCGCTCTGACGTGTCAATAGCTCCTGCCCACTAAAAGCTCCACAGATATATTTGCATATCACAACGATATAGAAATGATATAGAAAAAGTTCAATCGATTTACACTTTATATAATCTCGCCGACATATATATTATCATATCTCCATAGCAAGCAGTAATGATTAAAGTTTAATGAACCCATTTGACTAGCTAGTTGATAAAACCAAAATCTGTCAAAAAAAAAAAAAAAAACTAACAAGACTGACTAGTGCTAATGCTATGTTCCCCTTGCTAGTGCTCTTTTTTACCTGCTGAGACAGGTATGCTTTTTTACCCACAAAAGCAAAATCACTTTGTTTTAACGTTAAAGTCATGCACACAGTGTAATAACCATTTCAAGCATTTTGTATGGTTTATACACAGCAAAACAGCATGAATTTGACTGAAAATCCAGAATCATCAACAAGCTAATTATAAAGATAGCACTGTGAATGATGAGATAATTATCAACAAATGGGATGCTACATTTTATTCAAAATTAAATATCTTAAATATCTACGATTTTGGCTTTAATAAGATTTTCCTAGGAAACCTGGCATCAGGGGCGGCGCCAGAGAATGTTGAACGCAGGTGCTGAGGGGGTGCTAGATCAATGACAGGGGGAGCTGGGCAATTAATAGTAAATATGACCAAAACAGGTTGTTATTATTATTATTTTTATATGAATAATAAAATCACTATATAGGCGCATTTCAAATGTTTATGAGGAATGTGGGAGTATTATCACGCTTAGCCTACTGCATGGGGGCGCGCACGCAATTATTTTTATTTATTTATTTTTTCCTGCGGAAAGAGCTTATACTCCCATCATTTTTGGACGTGCTTTCTGTCGTCTCATGCAGTCTCCATGAATGGAGCGCGTCACAACAATGAACCAGCTCACAGACATAAGAAATAAATCTGCAGAAAGCTTGAAAACCAATTAAAATAAAAAAAACAAATCTTCTCTGATTATGTAGTCCGTATAGGTGCATTTCTCTATTAAAGGCACGTCCACTCTGGAGATGTTGAGTCTGAGAAAGCACTAGTTTATTAATAAATAATTAAAATGTATATTTCCCCGATGCATTCATTACTTTAGCCGGTGCTTTGCGGCAAGCTTATGCGTGCGTTTGAGCGCGGAATAATATGCCTAAATGCCTAAATAATAGGCATAAATAATAACCTAAATGGTTATTATACTATCAATTTAATATAAACGTGCGAATAGTTGACTAGAAAAATCTTTAGTCGGGGCAGGCCAATAGTACTTGGCACAAGGAACCGATCCATTTTTTAAATAAAATGCTGACATTAGTGCGACTGCAAATCACGTTATTGCATTGCAGTATTTATGCATGTGTTTAATGAGTCAAATGTTTTTATTTTATTTAATTTTTTATGGGGGTGCTATGGGGGTGCTTTGGTTTTTCTTGGGGGTGCTGGAGCACCTGCTAGCCCCTCCCTAGCGCCGCCCATGCATGGTATCCTCCACGATTCCTATTCTTTCCAACAGCAAAGTACTTGAATGCAGACATGTTCACAAGTCTCTGAGGTCCAAGTCCAAGTCAAGTCTTTGAGGTGGAGTCCAAGTCACGTCTCAAGTCTTTGTTCTATTTATTAGCAACTGTTCTTTCATATAGTTATTGAGGCTAAATGGCTAAATCAGTTTTGAAATACTGATTTCACGATATGATTTTCTCAACAAAAAAAACTTTAACAAAATTTAAGACAAAGAAATGAAAAGGTGTCCATTTATTAATTGTCAGATAAAATGCTGCACATTTCTTTGTAAAATTGAAATATGTCAAACAACAAAACTAAATTTTAAAACAAACCCCAATTAATCAAATGAATTACACAAATGAAATAAATCTCATATAAACAAACTAAGGCTTTGTCTGTGCTCTTTTTCAATTTAAAATTAGAGGCAACCACTGTGTTTTAAATACAACTCAATCCATACATCCAGCATGAGCAGTTTTTCATCTAAATTGGATTGTATAATTTCGAAATTTGAAGCAAAAACAAAATGGTCTGACTTTAGTTTTGTGAAACTATTCTACATGAGAAGACAGGCTGAATTAATGCAGATTCACTCTCTGCCAGCAGGTGGCGCTTGAACATCAATTAAACATCGTTTCCTTGGTTACCGCTGTAAACAAAGCAGAGCTGCGGTTATGAACACTGCTTTAATATGCATTATACGGAGGCAAGATGAAAAGAAAATACTATTTAAACTTTTAAGACAGCCAGATTCCCTCAGAGATACGTTCATATAAACTCCTATACCAAATGACTCGTATTTTAGAGTCTCACGAGTCACGAGTTCAAGAGTCAGCTGCTCCAAGTCAAGTCTCGAGTCAGCTGTTCACGAGTCCAAGTCAAGTCTCGAGTTTTCACGAGTCCAAGTCAAGTCTCGAGTCAGCACGAGAAGTTCTCGAAGACTTAAGTGCGACTCGAGACCAAGTCTCTGACTCGAGTTTCCATCTCTGCTTGAATGTGACATGCTTGTAATCAGGACTTCTGAAATTAGAAATAGGAAATTTTGATAGCACACGAAGGCAGTATTAATCCGTATTTCCTTACAGGAATCCAGAAAATGTCATTACCCAATTCTAGATGGGGTCATACAGCTGCAGCTCACATGCATGAAAGTGGCATGTTTGAGGTTTGAACTAGTTCAGTGGTTCTCAAAGTGTGGTACGCGTAACACTAGTGGTACGTGAGCTTCCTCTAGAGGTACGCAGAGGAATCTCTGAATTAAATATAAATAAGGCCGCATGTCCACCAAAGCGTTTTTTTTTTTATTATTGTTTTAAATGGGAGCGTCTTTTTCATGCTGAGCACTCGGGCGTTTTTTTCTCGGTGCCGAGAGTTGAAGAATGTTGACTTTGAGTAAAACTTAGCACATCACTGTCACTTTTTAGTCAGCTATCCAATCACAGTGGAGGAGGGGCGGGACTAATACCGTCACACCCTACTTGTACTATGACTGAACAACAATGGAGAAGTTAATATTGCTTGTCTCCAAGTATTTATGTCTTTACCAGATGGAATTGCCGGCGTACAATAATATTGTTATGAAAAATAATGCTTGGAGAAATATTTCATTCGAGAATATGGCATTATGTCTGCCATATTACTTCAGCGGATATTCCATATCATAGCAACCACAGCGTCTCAAAATACAAAAAACAAAAATACGCTGCCCTCTAAGCGCTCACAGCTGGGTGTTTTCAGCTGGCTTTGGTGGTCACGTGGCCTGATTGTTGTTACTTGCAGCTACACGTACAGCCTGTTATTTTTTTATTAATTTTTTTATCAAGTACTTTTTTATTTAAAAGTTAAATAAAAACTGTAACTTACTCTACTTAAATGTTAAGTACCATACATTTTCATTTAATCTTTAAGTACAGTTTTTTAACATTTAAGTAACATTTCACTTTTAGGTACAATATATTTTAATTTAATAATTAAGTTTTTTATTTACCTGGAAATAAGCACAGTGCAGTGTTAATGTTCAAACTGTGTATTTACAATGTTTTAAGAGGCTGACAATAATAAACATTGTTATTAGAAATAAAACTGACTCAGTCTGTTTTTTTTTTTTTTTTTTTTTTTACTGTGCATAGTGCTACTGCATTTTAATGTTGGTCATAATGGTAGTACTTGGAAAGCCAAATATTTTCTGAGGTTGTACTTGGTGTAAAAAGTTTGAGAACCACTGAACTAGTTGATACAGGAAATCAGCAGTCTAATAAAGAGTTTGATTGGCAAAAAGTATTCTATGTATTTTGAAAATACAAAAATACTAAGATTAAATGTATTTAAATACAAAATACATTTGATTTTTTAAAAAGGTATTTAAATACAAAATAGTATTTTGTATTTCAAATACATATTTTAAATACATGTATTTGAAATACTGCCCATCCTAGCAACCACACGCTGTCCAATTGCAGCTGAACCATTATTTAGACCTGAATAATTGCATTGAGAAACTTGAATAATGCATGAAGTGAACAGGATAATTATTAACCCATCACAACAAACATACCTGATTCACGTGTGACAACTTCCAGGGGTCCTTTCTTCGTACGTTGCTAAGTCAGTTAGCTGGATTCGATTGTTGCCGATTTCACTTGATCTGGGATCATTTGGTTCTTCGAAGCTCATCCTACAAATTCATACGTTTTTTGCTACTTGAGTTGTGAAATCTGTCATACCTACACCTAACCCCGCAACAGGTCCGTAAACTTAAACCTGATCAGGAGCAGGCGTTGGATTTTGGTTCTTCGATTTCATGTAAACAGGAGCAGGATTAGATTGCTTCTTTTTAAGCAGAATTGATACTTAATATCTGCCCCAGCCACCGCTACTTTATTACAAGAGTACCCTACTGGTCCAGGGACAATGATTTAAAATAATAATCATTTAAAAATTAATTTGAAAATAATATGACAATGTTGTGTAGTCTATAATACTATAGACATAGCCAGTTTTACTCATTGAAAGATTTATTAGTGATGAAATAATTACTTTATAACTGTATTGGAGTCTTACACACATGCTATACAGTTAATCTGAGCCTTGCATTAATTTGAGTGATGACAGATATTATGGGAGGGGCTTGATGGAGCGCAGGAGATGCAGATAACATGATCTCTAAGAAACTTTAATGAATGCTGTCACGTAACAAATCTGCTTCAAAGATAAATTAAATTAATTGCTAATTACAACATTGAAATAAAAATGTAAAGCCTGTACAAATACTAGAAGTCATAAATATAAATAATTGGGAATCATTTAAAAAAATACTAATTAATTAAAAACAGTGTACATTTCATTTAACTATTTACATCTAATTTATCTATTTATATCTATATATTTAGTTTTGTTCGCTTGGCTGTTTCCAGAAATTTGTCAAGTTTTTCGTCAGGTGTCTTATTTTGGGATATGAAAGTCAAGAGGCGAAACTATACGTTGCTGTCACGCGGCCGCCATCTGACCGCCAGCCCAATCGCTGCATTGCGTTATTTTATTTGTGTGTTTTGAAGTGGGATGTAGCCACTTTGATTCTCTTTAATGATTTATATGGATATAGTTATAATGAGCGTTTACACATTTACTATTACATATTATTATTTACTATTACTCCAGTTTCTTTTAATCCCCTGAGTATTTCTGATACATCTGTAAATTAATAATTAAACGTTGTCCTGTCTTCCTTTAGTTTTGTCAAGATGTTATTCTTGTTATATATTTATTATCCAAAATGGTTGGTATTAATTCGGACCGACACCTAGTGAGTTAAAAAGCATCAGCGCCTCTTATAATATATACTTTAAATGGTATTGTAAGTTGGTCTATACTCTTGGCGGCGGCACAGTGTAACCTTAGACAACTTAATCCAGATATTTTAATCTAATATGCAAATTTGTTTGAAGAACCAAATTAGCCAGAGATCAGTTATCAGGATTAGAAGATCTGGCATGTTTCAAATCATCTCAGATGTATTAAGCGAGGTACGAAGAACGGACCCCAGACCGCTAAATTCCTGGGTTAAGTTTAGCCCAGAGCCATAGAGAGAGAGTTGCGACAACTCCGTTGATTCCAATGGACCTTTTTTTTTTTTACAGCAATGGCGGATCGTGGAGCCGCTCAATAGTTCCCGGAAGTTAGCTCTCAGACTATCAGCGCCATAGAGATGCAGCAGAAGAGAGCTCTGTGATGAACTTTTGAAAGGTAAGACATTTATAGAAACAAATTGTATATTATCAGCACAGCTAATCAAATTGCCTTGTGCATTAAAACGGGTCATTATTAGATTATTCCTCACTTAATTAGTAGATTTACGGGATGTTATTCATTCTCTACATGCAGTTTCATACATCGTTGTGTAATTAAGGCTTTTAAACGTGATTTTTGCTAGTGGGGAGTTATTTAATAGACTTGGATTTATTGCAAAGGATGCTGATGGACCTAAGTGAGAATGAAAAGTTTAAAATAGATGAGCAGTTTTTATTTCAGAATTATGCTAGACTAAATTTCCAAAATGTATTATATACCACTACTATATTATATACGTACTCACAGTAAACCTGTACATTATTACTGTATTTTATACTGAAACGTCTTAGCAACTATAGCAGTACTGTGTTGAAGGAGCAGTGATGCCACAGGACTGAAATGTGATGGAGCATCGCTTAACCATTTCTCCTGTGTTTTTCTCCTTCTCTCACATTCAGAACAAGAACCACCTGAAGACTCCCTGTAATGAGACATCACCCTCACAATGAGTCTCTTCACTGGGTTTGGCAAGGCTTTCCCTGTTCTTTGTGAAAAAGTGCCAGTTGTAAGATTGTAAAAGCCAGTTGTAAAAAAAAGTATGATTCCATAACATTTTGTTGGTGTAATCTATAGATTGCTCCTGCAGACTATATCCAGCCTCTCATGAAGACTTCAGATGACCCAACCCTTGAGAGGACTTCAGATGAAGCTGACTCTGAATAAACATACAAAACTGGCAAATTTTCCTTGCATTGTAATGATCACATCATGTAACCATTGCTTTAAATTGTTCATTGTTTCTGAATACATGACGTTACTTAACTGCATGATTTGTATAGCCTAAGTTTAGAACATTTCTGCCATAGGAACATTAATAATAATAATAATTAGTTACATTTATATAGCGCTTTTCAAGGCACTCAAAGCGCTTTACATACAAGGGGGAATCTCCTCAACCACCACCAATGTGCAGCATCCACCTGGATGATGCGACGGCAGCCATAGTGCGCCAGAACGCCCACCACACACCAGCTTACTGGTGGAGAGGAGACAGAGTGATGAAGCCAATCAGTAGATACAGGGATGATTAGGAGGCCATGATGGTCAGAGGCCAATGGGCAAATTTGGCCAAGATGCCAGGGTTACACCCCTACTCTTTTTCGAAGGACATCCTGGGATTTTTAATGACCACAGAGAGTCAGGACCTCGGTTTAACGTCTCATCCGAAGGACGGTGCTTTTTACAGTATAGTGTCCCCGTCACTATACTGGGGCGTTAGGACCCACACAGACCACAGGGTGAGCACCCCCTGCTGGCCTCACTAACACCTCTTCCAGCAGCAACCTAGTTTTTCCCAGGTCTCCCATCCAGGTACTGACCAGGCTCAACCCTGCTTAGCTTCAGTGGGAAACCGGTCTTGGGCTGCAGGGTGATATGGCTTTCTTGGCATTAAAAATGGCATTACTTTGACACCGTTAAACCTGTTAACAGACCTCTTATTTGTAATATAGAAACATTCATTTTCTGTAAAGCTGCTTTGAAACTGTATAATAAAAAGTGCTATACAAATAAATGTGATTATTTATTTAATTATATGTATAGTTTATTATAAATGTATAAATAGATTGCTGTAAATAAGAGCATAAGTCAACATACATAAAATATTAAATGTGTAAAAATGTTTAAGTTGTTTTAAATTTGAATATACTACAAATATATTTTTATATATTAATAACTGGTGTGCACAAGAATAAAAAACATTAAACAAGATTCATTTTCACTTAATCTTAAAATATCTTCACTTATTTGGAATGCATTTTCTAAGAAAAAACTTAATATTTACCATGAGATTAGTAATACAATTAGTAATACAATGAACATTTAGATGTGATTGCACTTGACTACAACATACAAGTTGTAAGAACACACACACACATATATATATATATATATATATACATATATTCAGAGTCTGAAGTTACCTTGGTAAAAGACCACGATGTCGTTCATATAACATGGACTTTTACAATGGTAACTTCAGCCTAAAATATGTTAACAAGGCAGGTAAGGATAGCTGACCAAATTACATTTACATTTATGCATTTAGCAGACGCTTTTATCCAAAGTGACTTACAGTGCATTCAGGCTATACATTTTTTTTATCAGTATGTGCTTTAAAATTAATCCTCAAATATTAGCGGATTTTATCTTTTAAAAACAACACTTATACAGCTACATATGATACGTATACATTATTTTATAAATAATGTAAATAAATTATTTTATTGTCTACTAATTACCAAAAATCGCAGTTCTGTCTCTCTAACTCAATGCATTCCAATTGCCCGCTATGAACTTCCTGGAACTATTTGAGGTCTACGTGAATCACGTGACGATCGAGCGTTTTGAACTTCCGTTGTCGCAACTCTTGTTTTCTCTATGGCTCTGGCTTAGCCCTCCCTTGGGCTAAACACAGCCATTTGATATATTGCGCCCCTATAGGCTATGTTCAATTTAACATTTGGATTTAAAAAAAATAGTTTAAAAGCAAATGTACACGACCCTTCTAATTACACTACTCTTCTAAGTTTGTATTTGTTAATATAAGTTTCACTTGAATCAATCTGAATGTTTTGAATGTTTTCTTAAAAAGGTTTCTATTTTTGTAAGCAGTGAACCAAGGATCACTGGTTTCACAAGGTGTTTCTGTGAGGAATGTCACCATCTTGTGGTCAGTGGAGGAACTGCATATTAGATTAATTAATGTGAACACCCATTATTATAGGGGTAATATCGTTTGAGTAGGCTGCAGTGGAAAAAAAAAATTGTGATTGTTTTATTTATTTTTTCATTGTCTATATTATCTTGTTTGTATATTTGTGTAGCATAAATTGTGTTCAGTAGTGTTTAAAAAAGCCATGTGTGAAATGATTGAGTTATTAGACTTCCAAAAAGGACAGTTCATGGAAGCCTGTTTAGCTGGAGCGTCTAAACCCTTGACAGCCTAATTGTTTGTTGTGTAAAAACAATAATCTTTACGATTATGATTATAATCACAAAGCATGGGAAGACTTCATCAGCAAAGATAAACAGTGGGCGAAAACCAGACTGTGTCCAAATAACACAGAACTACTGCATCAAAAGTGTAAGCAACTGAATATTCACATTATACAGGTGCATCTCAATAAATTAGAATGTCGTGAAAAAGTTCATTTTTTTCTTTTAAGTTATTTCAAAAAGTGAAACTTGCATATATTTTAGATTCATTGCATGTAAAGTAAAACATTTCAAAAGTTTTTTTTGTTTTAATTTTGATGATTAGAATTTACAGCTCATGAAAGTCAAAAATCAGTATCTCAATATATTAGAATATTTACATTTGAGTTTCAATTAATGACCATCCCTACAGTATAAATTCCGGGTATCTCTTGTTCTTTGAAACCACAATAATGGAGAAGACTGCTGACTTGTCAATGATCCAGAAGATGAACATTCATGCCCTCCACAAGGAGGGTAAGTCACAGAGGGTCATTGCTGAAAGGTGTGGCTGTTTACAGAGTGCTGTATCAAAGCATATTAAATGCTAAGTTGACTGGAAGGAAGAATTTGGGTAGGAAAAGGTGCACAGGCAACAGGGATGACTGCAAGCTTGAGAATAATGTCAAGCAAAGCTGATTCAAACACTTGGGAGAGCTCCACAAGGAGTGGACTGAAGCTGGAGTCAGTGCATCAAGAGTCACCACGCTCAGACGTCTTCAGGAAAAGGGCTACCAAGCCACTTCTGAACCAGAGACAACGTCAGAAGCGTGTTACCTGGGCTGTGGAGAAAAAGAACTCAGTGGTCCAAAGTCCTCTTTTCAGATGAAAGTAAATTTTGTATTTCATTTGGAAACAAGGTCCCAGAGTCTGGAGGAAGAGTGGAGAGGCACAGAATCCATGTTGCTTGAAGTCCAGTGTGAAGTTTCCACAGTCAGTGATGATTTGGGCTGCCATGTCATCTGTTGGTGTTGGTCCACTTTGTTTTCTGAAGTCCACAGTCAACGCAGCCATCTACCAGGAAATTTTGGAGCACTTCATGCTTCCTTCTGCTGACTAGCTTTATGGAGATGCTGATTTCATTTTCCAGCAGGACTTGGCACCTGCTCACACTGCCAAAGGTACCAAAAGCTGGTTCAATGACCATGGTGTTACTGTGCTTGATTGGCCAGCAAACTCGCCTGACCTGAACCCCATAGAGAATCTGTGGGGTATTGTCAAGAGGAAGATGAGAGACACCAGACCCAACAATGCAGATGACCTGAAGGCCACTGTCAAAGAAACCTGGGCTTCCATACCACCTCAGCAGTGCCACAAACTGATCACCTCCAAGCCACGCCGAATTGAGGCAGTAATTAAAGCAAAAGGAGCCCCTACCAAGTATTGAGTACATATACAGTAAATGAACATACTTTCCAGAAGGCCAACAATTCACTAAAAATGTTTTTTTTTTTATTGGTCTTATGAAATATTCTAATTTGTTGAGATAGTGAATTGGTGGGTTTTTGTTAAATGTGAGCCTAAATCATCACAATTAAAAGAACCGAAGACTTAAACTACTTCAGTCTGTGTCCATTGAATTTATTTAATACACGAGTTTCACAATTTGAGTTGAATTACTGAAATAAATGAACTTTTCCACGACATTCTAATTTATTGTGATACACCTGTATAATATCAAAGTAATGTTTATTTATAATGAAGCTATAATTGTGAGTTTGCTGACATAGTGCTAGAGTTGAGCTCCAACCATAATCAAGCACACCTGATCCAGCTAATCAAGGTCTTCAGGATTACTAGAAACTTCCAAGCAGGTGTGAGTGGGAGCTGGTTGGATCTAAACTGTGCAGAGCTGCAGCCCTCCAGTAATTGAGTTTGACACCATTAGTCTATAGTATTGCGACTGATCTCTTTTTTTTCAATCAGTGCAAAGAAATGCAAGTACTGACAGTGCATCAGATGGAGAGATTTAAAAGTTCATCAAAAGATGGCTGCTGCTCACTTTATACAGAGATTGGGGAAGAAAAGAGTGGGGCCGAATGCAAACAAATTCTTCCAAAGGTATGTTCCAAATGTTAACATTTACCAGAGTTACCATTCATGTTATCAGTCTGAGACTGTCTGAATAACCATACGTGTCATTGTCTCTTCCCCTTTTTGTCTCTCTTTCTGTCAATCTGTCCCTCATTTAGGGTATCTAGAGGAAGCTCCTGGAATTTTTTTTATTTTCTCAAATAAATTCTAATGTTACTAATATTTTCATTGTGTCATTTTTATACTTGGGGCAGGGGAAAGGAGCACATATGGATGTTATGCGGTAGCATGTGGGGATGTCATTAAAATAAATGGTGTCAGGGCCAAAACCTTAATCTTTGAATAGGTGACATTTAGTTGACATGCATAAGTACATGTAAGCTTAACAAGGACACTATAAAATATATATTTTATTTTAGTTGGAAGTAGATGCCATCTTAAGGACTTTAAGGTAACAATGTCATTTTGTGGAAAAACTAATTATTCAAAGTTTCATATAAAAACTGGAAGGAGTCTAAAATACACATATTTTACAAGATTAGTACCGGCTAGGTGTCGGCATGATTGTGACCCAGAGTCGGCACCGTTTCTTCACCCATTGTTGGACTAGTGCCGGCTAAGTGTACCATTTTGGTTGGTGTGATTGTGGCCCAATGCCGGTGGTTTTGGCTCCGTTTCAGTACCCAGATTAGGGCCAGTACTGGCTAAGTGTTTGATTTCTCGTCGGTGTGATTGTGGCCCAATGCCGGTGGTGTTGGTTCAGTTGCAGTACCCAGATTAGGGCCAGTACTGGCTAAGTTTTTGATTTCTCGTTGGCGTGATTGTGGCCCAATGCCGGTGGTGTTGGTTCAGTTGCAGTACCCAGATTAGGGCCAGTACTGGCTAAGTGTTTCAATTCTTGTCGGTGTGATTGTGTCCCAATGCTGGCAGTTTTGGCAGCCGGACTCGGGCCAGTGTATTTGGGCCGATTCTGGGGCGTCATTCATCCCATGTCCATGCCGAGTTTGGCAACTGCAGCCGGGCCGAGTTATTTCTTCCGGACTGCCGGATCTGAGCCATTACCGGGCCAAACCGTTTTGGCTACCTGTGGCCTGTTAGCTGGTAGAAAAACAGTGTAAACTTTATAGTAACCTACACAATGTGTATTTGATCGGAATAAAAGATGTCGTCCATTAATTGAAAGGATTATGTTTACTGCTTTTTATAGAAATCAGTGTGTAGCCTACAAACTAAATGTATTTTTTACTTAATTGAAGTGTATTTAAATGTCTGAAACCTAAAATAAACTTTATTCGGTTGAAAACACTGAACAGTTATGAAATATGAAAAGCACTGTGCGCATTTTTCTTTTTTCTAAACTCGACTTTCTCTGGCTCAGCGCAAGCCAATGTGCGGCGCGTCAAAGGGTTACAATCGATCGTGTTTTGGGGGTGGAGGGGGGACAAATTGAACATGGGGGTTTTGTGGCACAAATCAGGGGTGCGTTTCTCAAAACCATCGTTAGCTGGTCGTTATTTCCGTTGAACTCTATTGGTAATGACAGAACTTGCGACCATAGTTTGGGAAGCGCACCCCTGATCAGATCAGATCAGCCCCCCCCCCCCCCCCCCCCCCCGTTAATTAGCATAGCATAGGTAGGGTTTAGGGAAGTTCATGTTTGAGCATCAAAACATCAGCAAATAGATTAATTTCTTAATATGTTATAAATATAACATTTTACTTGGTTTTAGATTAAAGTTTTTGTATTCTGAGTAAAAATAACTTTCCTTGGTATATATTTTTGTAATAAAAATAAGCTTCTGTTTCATAGACTGATAACAGCTTAACATTATTTACCTTAGCCTACATTTTGGGTCTTTGCTATTATATTCCAATATCATTATGCCTCAATTAGCTAGATATAGATTAAGAGTTGTTTTATATGTACATATGCTTTCTGCTGTGTTTAATATTTATTATAAAAAGTATGACTTGTGATAAAAGTATAACTTTTAATATTTATGTTGCTAAAATAACATTCTGTTCTGTAAATTAATTGTCTGCTGGTTTATTTGTGGTAACGCCACGGCTCTAGAACGTTGTAAATCTGAAGAATTTGCTTTTGAGTGCTGTGCATAGGAAAGTGATTTATATTATAGGCCTAATAAAAAATATAATTTGCTTATTAATTCACATGCATTAGCCTATTTTATATACACACTGGTGATTAAAAGTTTGAAATAATTAAGGCTTTTTATTTATTTATTTATTTGAAAGAAGATTTAATTTATTTGATAAAAAATACAGTAAAACAATAGCCTAATATTATGAAATATTACACTTACAATAGTGGTTTTCTATTTTTCTATTTCTATTTTGTAATTTATTTCTGTGGTCAAAGCTGAATTTTCAGCATCATTACTCTCATTACAGTCTTCAGTGTCCCTTCAGAAATCATTCTAATGCTGCTTGATTTGCTGCTTAATTATCAGTTATTATTTGTGATCAATTATTAATAATGGTTTTATTATTGGTATAAGGGTTCTCAGTTAAAGAACAGCATTTATTTGAAATAGAAGTACTTTGTAATAAGTGTAAATATCTTTACTGTCACTTAAATCAATTTAATCAAAGTCCCTTTTTGTATTATATAATGGGGGCAGTCGTGGCCTAATGGAGAGTCGGACTTGTAACCCAAAGGTCGCAGGTTCGAGTCTCAGGTCCGGTGTTGTGCTCATTTTTGACCCCCTGCCAAATTATTACCCCTCTGGTTGAAATTGCTATATGATTGCCTAATCCTAACCCCTCCCCCACACCTAACCCTAAACCTACCAATACTAGGGGGGTAATAATCTGGCAGAGGTCAGAATTGGGCACAACACCGGCAGGGATTGTCGGTGGGGGGAGTGAATAACCAGCGCTCTCTCCTCCTTCAATACCACGACTGAGGTGAGACCCTTGAGCAAGGCACCAAACCCCCAACTGCTCCCCGGGCGCTGCAGCATAAATGGCTGCCCACTGCTCCGGGTGTGTGTTCACTGCTGTGTGTGTGTACTGCGATGGGTTAAATCCAGAGCACAAACTCCGAGTATGGGTCACCATACTTGGCCACACATCACTTCACTTCATAATCTTTGATTTTTAATGCAACATTGTTGAAGAAAAATATTAATTTATATTTTTTAATCTTACCCAAGACTGAATGGTATCACATTTTCCACAAAAAATATGAAGCAGCACAACAGTTTTCAACATTCAGAATAATCAGAACTGTTTCTTGAGCAGCAAATCAGCATATTAGAATGATTTCTGAAGATCATGTGACACTGAAGACTGGAGTAATGATGCTTAAAATACAGCTTTGATCACAGCAATCAATTATATTTTACTATATATTCACCTAGAAGACAGCTATTTTAAATTGTAACATTATATATTTCACAATACTGTTTACTGTATTTTTCATCATCAAAATAATTTGTATTCTCTTTTCCACAGTTGGAGCTCTTTTCCTTAAAATGATAGATGTCAAGCTCCTGCAAAAGGACAAATATTGTATATGACCAATAGAAAGGCCCATAAAAACAGTCCGCATTCTGCACTATTCAAGTCTTCTAGAGTAGACGATACCAGAGCATTGTGTCATATGGACTAATAATATTGGTATTTAACTTTAGTGATATTAAACTGTCCCTCATAAAAATTCTTTAAAATGATGTACTATTTGCCATATACACCAGAAAAGACTAATTATAATGTCAAGAATATGCCACTCATTTATGGTGTGGTGCGGTGTGTTGCGGACCGGGTTTGGTGGGCCGCTCTATGCCAAAAAGTTCAGGGCCACTTTTTGGCCCCAGTCCGCCCCTGCCACTGTCTATATCACACACAAAATCCTGTGTAAAAAGCACCTTTTTAGCAACGATCTGGGCCCATAACCTGTTGAATTTCATGTGTTTTTTTTATTCACACAACAGAAAGAGGTAGTAGGAATTAACAGAACTGCAGTGACACCCGGGCTGTGTTCCACTCCACTTTTAGACATGCACTCGCAAACTTCCCACTTCCCCTCGGGGGAATCCCCGCCTCCATTTTGAAGTGCCATAGTTTGCATGGCTGAACTTATTTTAATTCGCTGCTACAAATCATCAGCTCTCTATGAAAATAAATAATGTAAATTTGCTTGGATACTATTAGAGATCTTTAGTCATCCAAATCCATGACAAAATATTAGCCTATAAACTTAGTGTTTCACAGCTGGAAATGTTAAATCAGCCAGATTGAAGCATTTGTTTTGATCTTTCCTTACTGCATGCTTCTGACCTCCGATCCATCACAAAATTGGCACACTCACATAATTTAGCACAGTACATTTATCAGATGCTTTTATCCAAAGCAACTTACATTGCATTCAAGTTACAGTTTTACATTTTTATCAGCTCTTGCTTTCCCTGGGAATCGAACCCATAACCTTGGCGTTGCTAGCGCCATGCTCTACTATTTGAGCTACAGGAAAGCAATTTAATTTATCAGTAATTTATGTTTAGACAATGTTCGCACTGTGGTTGTTTAGGACTGACAACCACATTTACTTAAAAGTGTAAGTAGCGAAAGGTCTTGTTTACACAGCAGGTACTGCAGGTGTACGTTTTGTGAATGCAGTTTTCACTCCTGTAGATAACCTTTGTGGGAACGTAACCATATTGTCTACTCAAATACAGGACTGACAAACATTTTATACTGAATGTGGCTACAGTATAGTTTTTGTTTGTTTGTTTTTAAAGAAAGGGCTAATTGAATAGACCATGATCTTAGTAAGTGTGATTGAAAGTTTTTTTTGTTTATTGACTAAAACAGATTATTTCTCTGCACTATTTTGTTGTTAACAATTGTATGCAATGTCAAATTAGATCAGTTATATTGCATATTTATTCTATTTTAATCCTGAAACTCTAACACCTAAATCATAGATTGAATCGTAAATTCAATTTTTTCATTAACCGACATATGTTGAAACCATTAATGGGCAGTTTCCAGCTCAAAGAGTCCACTATTGTGGCCTCCAAGGTATTTATTAGTCCACTCAATTCTTTTGGAGTTATTGCTGTCATGGCAAAATTTCTTTTAGTAACTCATATTCTTTGAACTGGTGGCCCTTTTACCAGCTAAATTCTATTAAATAATCCGCTGGCTGCCTATGACCAACTTGTCCCTCGTCTTTGGAAAGATTTCTACGGAGCCCTTTAAAGGACATTGTGGTGGGAAAAAATCAGGGTGAGTGGAAAAAATTCAGGGTGGGAGGAAAAAATATTTTTCAAATGTTTTGCGTTCTCTCGCAAAACCTTTGCTTTCTTTGCGTTTCAAATATCTTTGCGAGAGAACGCAAAAGTTTTGTGAGAGAACGCAAAGTTTCTCGAGGGAACGCAAAAGTTTTGCGAGGGAACGCAAAGTTTCTCGAGAGAACGCAAAACATTTGAAAAATATTTTTTCCTCCCAACCTGAATTTTTTTCCACTCACCCCGAATTTTTCCCACCACAATGTCCCTTTAAAGGGCTCAGTAGATTTCATAGTAGTGCCAATTGCTAAAAAAAAAAAATCCCATTTCTCTTAATGATTATAGGCCTGTTGCACTCACCTCTTTGGTAATGAAATAATAATAATAAAAAAGTTAGGAAGGGGATTTTAGCCTTAACACAGTCAGCACTTGATCCTATGCAGTGTACGTATAGATCAGGTAGAGGAGTGAAAGATACCACTTGTACCTTCCTAAATACTGTATGATGTTAACACAATTGGAAGGTACAAATAATCATGTACGTTTGTGTTTCATTGATTTTTCCTCTGCTTTTAACTGGGTTCAGCCCAATATTTTGGCAAGGACTCTTACCAACAATATTCACTTAAACTTTACATTGTGTGACTTAAACATTGTGTGTTGGTTGGTGGATTTTTTTAATAACAGATCCCAAAGAGTATGTGTTAATGGTGTGTTGGCCAATGCATTGTTGTCTTCTTCTGGTGAAGGAGTATAAATATTTAGGGCCTGTATTTGATGGTAAACTAACATTTGAGGCAAACACTGACATTATTAGAGGGAAAGCTCTTCAATGTGTTTTGAGGAAACTAACAACTTTTCGTATGGCTGTTTCTTTTCTGAATTTTTTTTACACCTGTTTTATTAAATTTGTCTCAAGTTTTTCCAATATTTGTTGGTATGGCAATTTGAATGTAAAGAACTGGAGTAAGTTGAACAGTATAGTTAAAATGTGCAGCAAGATTTATGAACATATTCACCAGGAAGGGCCATTTAGTCCTTTTCGTTGTCACCCATCCATTGTGTATTTAATTTTAACTGCTTTCCTCAGGCCGGAGATTTAAACTCCCTTTGTGCAAATCAAATAGATTTAAGAATTATTTTATACCTGCTGAATAATGTTTTTAAATTACTTCTTATAAATGTGTGTTATTTAGTGAGTGTTGTGTTGCTGTTTATGTATGTATACTGTTGTGTACATAAAGAATTGCCTTTAAGGATAATAAAGTTAAGTAAGTTTAATTTACTTTTAATAAACGTTTTTTTGCTTGCATTAGTGGAGGAAACCTTAGTGAACAAACTTTTTTACAATATTGACAGCTATTATGTGTATTAGATTGTTAGAATATTTCAGTATTTAAGTGTTTTTTTTTTTTTTTAAATCAGTTCATTCATTTATTTGAGAATAAAATTGCTCTGAAGATCACTCCAAAACAAATGTCTTGTTAGCACAGATTTATTTCAAAAGGAATATTACATGTAAATCTACAGAACAATCATATTATATGACTTCAGTAGAGGCTCCCATCAGGTTTGGGGGTTTCACTCTTCTTTGGCCTGAGACAAAAAAAAAGACACAGATGTCATGTAAATACTCAATACATTTTTAAGCATAAGCTGACTGCTGTATGTTTCTTCTCAGTAAATGCAAGAAAGCATTTACTTTACTGAGTAAAGATTCGCAACTGACCTTTCCAGCATCACGGCTCTTGACTCTGAGCTTGTTGACTTGAGACTCAGAAATATCGGCACGCTCCTCAGCCTCCTCCAGCTCATGCTGCACCTTCCTCAACTTGGACAGATGAGTGTTGCCTTGCTCCTCCTAAAGAGTAACATTTTTAGCATGTTTGTTAACTAAGCCGTGGAACATCAGTTATACTGTTCCAGTACATAAATTACTAATTAATTAATAATCAATGTGTCAAAATGTTCAGATTTATTTAACATACCGCCTCCTCAGCCTGCCTCTTGTAGGCTTTGACCTTCAACTGCAGCTTATCAACCAGATCCTGAAGTCTGTTGATGTTCTTCTTATCCTCCTCAGTCTACAAACAATAAAAAAAATCATAGATTTGTATGGATAAACCTATGGATATGGTAGAGTATGATCATACCTGATAAGACAGCTCTTTCACTCTCCTCTCATATTTGCGGACACCCTTAACAGCATCAACTCCACGTCTCTGTTCTGCTTCAACTTCAGCCTCAAGCTCACGAACCTTTGATAGCACATAATAAGTAAGTGAACTAAGGTTCCAAGATGGTGCTTTCATTTTAGGAATACGTGTAAGCAACATCTTCAAGAGATTTTATCCTAAAATTATATTTTATATGAAAATAAAAATGCTTTAAAAAATATTTACCCTGCTCTCCAACTTCTGGAGTTGTTTCTTTCCTCCCTTCATGGCCAGATTCTCAGCCTCATCCAGACGGTGCTGCAGGTCCTTCACTGTGACCTCCAGATTCTTCTTCATCCTCTCAAGGTGAGAACTGGTGTCCTGCTCCTTCTTGAGTTCTTCTGCCATCATGGCAGCCTTTTGCATTAATATAGATATATATTAGATTGACATTTTTAAGTACACAAATGTCTTGTGAAACATTTGGCAGCTACGGTTTCTAACATCAGTGATGGCTTTCTTGGCCTTGTCCTCTGCGTTTCTGGCTTCCTGTACAGTGTCGTCAACTTCGCTCTGGATCTGAACAAGGTCAGACTCGAGCTTCTTCTTGGTGTTCAGGAGACTTGTGTTCTGCAACATGAAAAGCAACAGTTTGAACATTTTGAATGATGCTCTCAATTTCCTTAACTTCACTGTAAAAACAACATGCCCTAACCTGAGAGTGCAGCAGCCCAACACGCTCACTGATGTCCACCAGCTCTTGTTCAGCCACTTTGCGGCCTCTCTCTGTCTGCTCCAGAGCAGCTCTCAGCTCCTCAATCTCAGCTTGCATCAGAGTGTTTCTGCGCTCCACCATTGCCACCTGCTCCTTCATGTCTTCCTGTCCTCTCAGAGCATCATCAAGGTGTAGCTGGGCATCCTGAACATAACAATAGCATTACAGTAAGCTTTTGATGCGCTTTATGTTGGCCTTTCACTTGACATAGCTTTGATTATACAAACATATGTTTGCACCCCAAAGCCAAAGAGAAGCCATATACCTTGAGTTGTCCCTGAACGTTCCTGAGCTGTTTCTGGGCCTCAGAAGCTTGGCGATTGGCATGGCTCAGCTGAATCTCCATCTCATTAAGGTCTCCCTCCATCTTCTTCTTGATTCTCAGGGCATCATTCCTGCTCCTGACCTCAGAGTCCAGAGTGCTCTGCATGGATTCAATGACTCTCTGGCTGTTCCTCTTGATCTGCTCCATTTCCTCATCCTTCTCTGAAAGCTTCCTGTCAATCTCACCCTTGACCTGGTTTAGCTCAAGCTGGACACGGAGAATCCTGGACTCCTCATGCTCCAGGGTGCCCTATGAAAAATACAAATAACATTTACACAACACAATATAATGCTTCTAGCAAGTATTACATATCAATCTCAGTATACTCACTTCAGCTTCCTCCAGGGCAGTCTGAATCTCAGACTTCTCAGTCTCCACTGTCTTCTTGGCCTTTTCCAGCTCATGGATGCTCTTACCAGTCTCACCTAACTGCTCTGTCAGATCTGAAATCTCCTCTACAAGTTAGAAAGAAAATATTAATCAACAAATATACTGTGAATCACTACAGATTTAACACTGTAAAACAGATTTGAATAATCAATTTTGTAATGTCATTCTTACGCTGCAGATTCTTGTTTTCTCTCTTGAGGGTCTCCAGCTGATCCAGACTCTCCTCATAAGAGTTCTTCATCTTGAACAGCTCAGTGCTGAGTGAACGAGCCTCTTTCTGGGCACCTTCCAGCTCTGCCTGACCTTCTTCATATTTCTGCTTCCATTCTGCCAGGACCTTTGGTGAAGATATTTCAAGTTCAAGTTTATTTAGAACATCTTCAACAAAGCCCATTTTAGCAATGATTTAGGAAGAGAATATCATATAATGATTTTTTTTATTTACCTTGTCAAAGTTCCTCTGCTTCTTGTCAAGGCTGCCAGCCAAAGAATTGGCTCTCTCCACATCAATCATGAGGTCCTCCACCTCACCCTGGAGTCTCTGTTTGGTCTTCTCCAGAGAAGCACATTTGGAATTTACAGCCTCAATTTGTTCCTCTGCCTCCTGTAGCCGCTGAGCCAGCTTCTTCCTACAATGAATTTGTAAACATCAGTTTTAACATGAAAGCCTTTTTCCATATGAACATATAGTAATCAGCTTTTGTGATGTTCATACTTGGACTCTTCAAGTTCCTCTGTGCGCTGGATGGCATCAGTTTCATATTTGGTTCTCCACTGAGCAACTTCACTGTTGGCCTTTGACATTCCCCGCTGCAGCTCAGCCTTTGCCTCCTGCTCTTCCTCATACTGCTCACGAAGCAGGTCGCAGTCATGACGGGCTGATTGCACAGCATGAGCCAGTGCGTTCTTAGCCTAGGAGAGAAAGTCACATAATATTAGCTTTATTGCTTAGCAGCATAGTCAAAATTGTGTGTTTGTTTTGACTATGCTATATTACCTTAACCTCCTCTTCAATCTGCCTCTTAAGCTCTTCAGTTTGCTGAGTGAACGCTTGTTTGCCTCTGGTGAGCTGAGAAACCAAAGCCTCCTTCTCCTCCAGCTGACGGCCAAACTCACCTGTGTAAATTTAAACTCACTGTGTCAGATTGTGTTAATGTCTCCAACAGTTAATATCAAAACAAACTATATAAAAGAAAATTTAAATGTATGTTTTCTCTAATAAGACTCAATTACTATTGAAGTACTATTAATTTCTTCATGATTGTTTTTGGTTACCATTTTCAGTTTGAAGTCTTGCTCTTTGAGCACTGAGGTCATTTATCTGGCGAAGGTTCTCGTCATTCTTAGACTTTATTTCACTAAATTGGTCCTCGAGTGTGCGGGACATTTTCTCAAGATTGGCCTAAAAATACAAGATCATTAGATGTTTGAAAAACTTAAAGACATGTTCTATATTCTTTAGGTATAAAATTCCGAACCTTTGCTTTGGCAACAGTCTCCATGTTGCTGGAGAGATCATCAATCTCCATTTTGTATTCACTCTTCTCTTTCTCAAGCTTCTGCTTGACACGCTGGAGGTTGTCGATTTGCTCTCCCAGCTCGGCCACAGTGTCTGCCTGCTTCTTACGGAGGGCAGCAGCCGTAGCTTCATGTTGGAGGGTGGACTCTTCAAGATCACGACGCAGCTTCTGGAATTCAGCTTCACGCTTCTTATTCATCTCGATCTGAGCAGCAGTGGCTCCTCCAGCCTCCTCAAGCCTCTCACTGATCTCCTCAAGTTCCCTGGAGAGATCAGCTCTCTGCTTCTCAACCTTGGCACGAGCAGCACGCTCAGCCTCAATCTCTTCCTCCAGTTCCTCAATGCGAGCCTACAGTGGCAAGTAATTGATCAGAATTTTTAGTGATGTGGATTTAATCAAAATCTCTCAATCTCTTAATTTCATACCTGAAGCTCCTTGATCTTCTTCTGGAGTTGAGCACCCAGAGTTTGTTCATCTTCAATCTTGCTGAGCAGCTGGCTTGTTTCAAAGTCTTTCCTGTGGGTGTTCAATAATGAGTAGTTTTTTAAACAATAACAAATAAAAAAAAGTTTTCATTAAAAGATTGGCCTGGTTTCACAGACAGGGTTTAGACTAAACCAGGATTAGGAGTTCAATTAGGACATTTAAGTAATTTTTATAAACTTGCCTTAGAAAAAACATTACTTGTGTGCATTTTGAGACAAAATAAAGGCACTGATATATTTTAAGATCAGTCAGAGCTAGTTTCTTTCAGTTGAAACAGCTCAGACTTAGATTTTAGTCTGGGATTAGGTTTAAGCCTTGTCTGTGAAACCGGGGGATTATGTTTTAATTACTTTTTAATTTTCTCCTCAGATTGCTGTTTGTCATTTTCCAGGTCCATGATGGACTCTTGTGCTAATTTCAGGTCTCCTTCAAGCTTCCTCTTGGCTCTCTCCAGGTCCATGCGGAGCTTCTTCTCTTGTTCAAGGGAACCCTCAAGCTATTGGACAGTGATATAAAAAATATTTTCAGGGTAAAAAAGACAGTTAATTTAATTAATTAATGACATGTTTAGTTAGTTACTCACATCATCAACTTGCTGCTCAAGTTTTGTCTTGGATTTGGTCAGGGTGTTGACTTTGTCCTCCTCTGCCTGAAGATCATCCAATGTCTGCTGATGTGCCTCTTGGAGGGCTTTCTTCTCCTTTGTAAGCTTGGCAAGGCTCTCATCCTGAGCTGCCATTTCCTCAGTCAAGTTCTTGACCTGTGCGAATTGTTTTGTTCCAAATTAGTTTTTTTGTTTGTTTTTTTACAATACATATTCTACATCATCATATAAAACAGAGATTAATCTAATCTTAAACCAACATAATCTCCAACCTTATTCTCAGTGGCATGTTTCTCCTTTTCCACTTTAGCCAAGGTGAGCTCCAGGTCATCAATGTCTTTCTTCAGCTCAGAGCACTCATCCTCCAGTTTCCTCTTCTTGGCTGTCAGTTCAGCATTGATCTCTTCTTCATCCTCCAGTCTTTCAGTTGTCTCTTTGAGTTTAGCTTCAAGCTGAATTTTGCTCTTGATCAGACCCTCACACCTCTCCTCAGCATCTGAGAGATTCTCAGATTCCTGTTCGGAAAATATATCACTATCACTGGAAACCATACTGTTAATTTTAATGGAGCCAAAATTCAGTTAATTCAATTAGGTAAACTCACAGATGCTGCTTGCAGCTGCAGATCATTTTTCTCTTGCAACAGTGACACCATCTTCTCTTCAAGCTCCTTCTTTTTTGCTTCAGCCTTGGCAAGATTTTCTTTGCATTTTGCAAAGTCCTCTTTCATGCTTACCAACTCCTTCTCAGTCTCAGCACTCTTCAGCAGAGGCTTAATCTTGTAGTAAACCTTCATCCATGGCCAGTGTTTGACATTCATGAATGAGCGAACGTTGTATTGAATGGTGTAAATGGACTCCCTAAGAATAATTCATTATTAAATGCCATAATTATCATTATTTACCATTCACACAGGTATTATTGATATTATCTTTATTCATGACATTCCTCACCTCCTCTCCGTCATCTTCACATACTCCCTCCTCATCAAGTAACCACGGCAAAGAGCCTGAGTCATTGTAACCAGAGCAGCCAGTTTCTCATCACGCATCTCCTCAAGATTACCCAGAAGACCAGCTTTGAAGAACACCTGAATTCACAACAAATCAAAAGTTATTGATTTAAACAGAATGAGCATAAACAATAGATCATGATTATTTAATGTTTTAAATGCTGTAAAGCAAAATATGAACCTTTGTGTGTCCAAATCTATACTGGTCGTGATCAACGTCAATGGATCCCAGGAGTTTCTCAGAAGCCTTCTTGTTGTCAATAAACTGTCCCTCTGGGATTACACTGGCATTCAGCACCTTGTATCTGTTGAAGATCAATCAAAATGCTTCATATCTAATTAAAAGCCTCATACAGAAAATGGTGTTTTCATGTGGTCCCATTTACCTCTGCTTGAAGTCACCATAGAGGATTCTGCTGGGAAAGCCTTTTCTGCAGATTCTGATGCCCTCCAGCACACCGTTACACCTCAGCTGGTGGATAACCAGGTGGTTCTCCATGAGACCTATAAAGAACAGTTTAGATTATGAGCTTGGTAAATTGACATCATCATTATTATATATATTACCTTTGTTAATGTCAAAATATTTGTAAGCCCTTTATTACTTTACCTGGAGTCTTGGACTCATTGGGAATCAGGCAACGCACAAAGTGAGGGTGAGTGCTCCTCAAGTTGGTCATGAGCTTGCCCAAGTTCTCCTGTTTAATCATGAATTGTTACAGCTTTCTTAGTCACATTCTCTCAGTTGTTTATATATATATATATTTCTCTGACTTAGAGTCAAGCAAGCTGAGACACAGTCACACAGTGCAACATTATTCACATTTGGTCTCAAACAAAGACATACTCTAAACTGAGAAGATACAGTCTGCATGGAACCACCCTTCTTCTTGCCTGCCTTCTTGCCACCACCGGTCTCTAAGCAGATGAAGAGACAAAGGAAGACACAATGTAATAACCAGAAGAAAGTGCAACATTAAATCAATGTTTGGTTAATTAAATTAACACAATTTAATTAACATTTTAGTTTTTCATTACCCTCAACAACAGCTGGGTAGATAGTAGCCAGCAGTTTGACAGAAGACTTCTGGTAAAGCTGCAGAA
Organism: Schizothorax lantsangensis; assembly: GCA_027422415.1. Taxonomy (NCBI): domain Eukaryota; kingdom Metazoa; phylum Chordata; class Actinopteri; order Cypriniformes; family Cyprinidae; genus Schizothorax; species Schizothorax lantsangensis. Next base: position 11,799,599 of record CM049842.1, on the reverse strand, counting down.
CAGACTCATTCAGTGGATCCTTGTTCTTGTCCAACCAGCCAGTAACATTGTAGTCCACAGTTCCAGCGTAGTGCACCAGGGAGAAGTGGGCCTCAGGCTTGCCTTTGACAGGCTTTGGTTTCTGGAAAGCATTGCACTTGCCAAGATGCTGATCATACAGCTTGTTCTTGAAGGACACGTCTGAAGCCTTGGGGAACATGCACTCCTCTTCAAGGATAGAGAAGATACCCATGGGCTGTTTATAAATTAAAATTTATTATTAAAAATGTATACTTTTGAAAACGGAAAATGGAAATTAAGTTCATAAACCATTAAAAACCTTCTCAATGAGCTCAATGCAAGCAGCCAAGTCCATGCCAAAGTCAATGAACTCCCAAATAATGCCCTCCTTCTTGTATTCCTCTTGTTCCAGCACAAACATGGTGTGGTTGAAAAACTGTTGCAGTTTCTCGTTAGTGAAGTTGATGCACAGCTGCTCCATGCTGTTGTACTGGAGAAAGGAACAGGACCATTTACTGACTGCTGAATGTAACTCAATTTGCCATAAAGAGAGATAAACATAAAATATTATTACATCAAAGATCTCAAAGCCAGCAATATCCAGCACACCAATGTAGAAATTTCTTTGTTGTTTTGTGTCCAACATCTGGTTGATACGAACGACCATCCACAAGAACATCCTCTCATAGATAGATTTGCTCAAGGCGCTAACAGAGTTGTACACCTGTAAGTAGAATAGAGGGGATATTTTATTAAAAACTTTTTGATTTTGCAATAATTAGTCGGATTCATCATGATTTTCAGGCCTCTGAAGGACATGCTGGAAATATGTTACTACATACCTGTGGCACAGTCTGACCTTTGGTCACAAACTCATTTCCGACCTTGACTCTGGGGTAGCACAAAGCCTTCAGCATATCAGCAGAGTTCAAACCCAGAAGGTAGGCAATTTTGTCAGCATCTGCAATTTGAAAGTGTACAAAACATCCATACATTTCTTGCCTTGAAAAAAAATAGTTTTTCTTTCATGAAAATAGAAAGAATCAGTGCTTTTGATTCTCTCAATTTGATCACACATATTAGTACTATTTAGTCTCACTTTCGTTGCCATCAGGCTCAGCCTGCTCCTCACGCTGCTTCTGCTTGAACTTCATGTTACCATGATGGAGCACAGCTCCAGTGAACTTGTAGATGCACATCTTCTCCTCAGCAGTGAAGCCCAGAATGTCAATAGCAGTCTGGAAATTACGGAGAAGATTGAACTCTATGATCAGCCATATTTATATAGAATACATTAATAAAACAAAAACAGCATTGACTCACATCAGTAGCAACCAGCTCCTCTTTATCATCAATGCTTGCCACTGTGATCTGACCCATACTGCACGTGGGGAAGTCATATGGGTTGGTGGTGATGAGCGTCATTTCTGTAAATTACACATAATAGCATTTATGAAAGAGTAATATCTGGTATTGTCTGACATATTTACAATATCATCTGGCATCAAAACATAGAATCAAATATGTGCACCTACCAACCAGCTCAGGCTTATGGTTGGTCATCATCTGGTAAAAGATGTGGTAGCCTCTCTCATCTGAAAGCTGGAATGTCACTCTAGACTTCTCCAGCAGATCTGTTGAGAGAATGTACTTGAGTCACAATCATCTGAAGAGTGACAGACAAAGACAAATGTAGGATGCATAAATTAAATTAAATCATGTCCACCTACATGTCTCAATGTCAGCACTGGCCAGTTTTCCTGATGTGCCAAAGTGAATTCTGATGAATTTACCCTGTTTTAAACAAAATAAGATGACACATGAATAATAGAAATGATAATAGTTTTATAGAAATCTTTGTATAGAAAAATCCAACACAACTAATGAAACGTACTGTAAATAAAAAGTGGTGAACTTACAAAACGAGAGGAGTTGTCATTTCTCACAGTCTTGGCATTACCATAAGCCTCAAGCAGAGGGTTGGCAGCAATAATCTGATCCTCAAGAGAGCCCTGCATTGGTTGAAGGGTGTATTATTATTATTATTATTATTATTATATCTAAGTATACATATATTTTTACATAGTCTCATACCTTAATTTTGCTGGCAGCCTGCTCTTTCTTCTTGTCAGTATGAACCGCAACTGTGGCAAAGTACTGGATGACACGTTTGGTGTTCACAGTCTTTCCAGCACCGGATTCTCCACTGGTTTATTAAAGATGAGAAGATAAACATTGATAAAATATATACACTTTTCAGAAGACAGAAGTATACATTATATTTATATTCTATTTTGTATATGTCTCCATATATTTATATTTGCCATATCTCTACTTTATACTTGCATCTGTTGCCATAGTCAATTAAATGAAAATACTTACGTAATCAGGACAGACTGGTTTTCTCTATCTGTTGATTACAATGTGTACAATTTCTGGTAAATCTTTATTTTATGTACAGCAACATTTAATTAAATCTATAGAATTAACTTCCATAAGGTCTTACCAGTCTGCATGAACTGATAGGCGTTGTCAGAGACAGAGAAGATGTGGGGTGGGGCCTCCATACGCTTTTTGCCTCTGTAGGCAGCCACCACTTCTGCGTCATACACTGGGAGCCACTTGTAGGGGTTCACAGTAGCGCAGAACAGCCCAGAGTAGGTCTGAAATGAGCAGAGAATTGGTCAGATTGCAAAAATACAGACAAAATTAACTTAAATACTGTTTCATTTTGCTTCAGAACTTACATAGATCATCCATGCAGCATAACGCTCTTTGAGGTTATACAGCACAGAGGGTTCATTGAGATGGGTCATCATGGCCATGTCCTCAATCTTGTCATACTTGGGAGGATTCATTGGATGGACGTCATCCTCTTTAGCAACTACCTCCTATTAATTTGATCCATTAAATATAGCAGAAAATAAATTAAATATGGAATAAATGTATGTACTGGTATCTAGTCTAAATGTTGAAAATTCACCTGCTTAGTGTCAAGCACAACAACAGTGACTTTGCCACCGTCTTTGCTCTTGATTGTTCCCTTGACGTACAGCTCTTTAGGATCAACCACATAGCAGGCAGTCTTGGCATCAAATGGTTTGCTCTGAGCCTCGATTCTCTCCTTCTCAGGCTTACGGAGGTATATGGAAGCCTTGCCATAAAGGGCCATCTCCGCGTCCGTACTCATGGTGGCGGTTTACTAAAATTTAGAGAAAAAAAAAAAAGACTATTGGTGATCAAGTATACACGTAAAGAATTCACAGAGGGTCTCATGTAGGTCAGGTCTTTATAGATTTATAGAGTATTAAAAAGTGAAGAAGCCTATTAAAATAAGTGAATACACTAGTCCTTAATTGATGGTGTGCCTGATTAGATCTGTGGCACAGGATGCAATTTGCTGATACAATTTAATACATAAACAAACTGCATAAACACAAATGAAACAGAATTGTTGATATCTCTTTTATTTATGTTCATAGGGTGTTCCTGTGGCTCAGTGGTAGAGCATTGCGTTAGCAGCGCAAAAGGTTGTGGGTTCAATTCCCAGGGAACACACATACTGATTAAAAAAAACAATTATAACCTGAATGCACTGTAAGTCGCTTTGGATAAAATGTATGTGGATGTAAATGTATGTGTACATACACTATGTGTAAAATGTGTCCCTAGTCCCACTTAAAATCTGCCCTTGGACATGTGTGAAACCTTTTAATCTCATTTATCAAAAATAGCAGCACATCTACAATAAGCAGTCTAAATGGATTTGACAAAAGACCCGCTTATCAACCAAATTTGTAATGCAGTAACACATTGTATTGCTACCACCTACCTTCCTGCTCCTTGAGACCAGATGAAATTTTCACAGCCCTGCCAAGAAATTCAGTTAAACACACTATATTTAGACATGTTTAGATGTAAATGTCAATGTAATATCAATGTTTATTTTCCTTTAAAATAAAATCTTATTAAAGACTTTATCTTCTGTCATATCAACTGGTTTAGCTCACTCACATAAGTAACAACATCAAATGCAAAGTACTTCAGCTTCTTACCACAAGTTGGAACTCCTCTAGTCTCCTCTGAGACGGTCATGCTCTCGTCCACACTTATATTGAGGTCAGTTTGCACACTAAGCAGAAGCTATATATGGACAAGCTTTGGAGTTTTATTTTATGGTAAGAAGCTACATCTATTCTCAGTCATCGACATATATAACAGCTTTTACACAGTTATAGTTTTCACATACATTTGACAACACACTACTTCAAAAAGATGTTCACATTTGGATTAAATTACATGATAGATTTAAATATCATAGTTATCTTTCATAGGAATTATCATATAATAGTTTTACATTTACATATTATCATATAATAGTTTTAAATTTACATATTTGTATATATTTGTTTACATATTTACATTTATACTCTTTCATTTTAAATGGACTTACAATAAAAATTATTTCCTTTCTGCATAGGCATAGGACTGTGATTGATTTTAATTATCTTCTTTGGGAAATGATTTAATTATTTATTTGGGAATTATTTTGTTGCAGTTTAAATTGTAATACTATCAAAACATATAAATGACACATTTGAGATCTCATTTTTTGCAACTCAAGAACACCTAATATAACAGATGTACAATCCTGTATAAGTAACGATTGACCAATGGTTACCCAATCTCTCTCATAAAAAAATAAATAAATCATGATAGATAGTTCACTGCCAGTGTATGGGTAGTGATGCGCGGATGCGGTTATATCCGCGGGTCTTGTGGGTCGGATAATAAAAAAATGAATTTTGATTATTTGCGGGTGGGTCGCGGGTGGATAAGATAAATCATTAATCATGCAAATATTAACTACATTTTCTAAAATATGAACGTGTTTTAAATAGGCTACAGAAATTCAATAAACTGAAAATTAACATATTAAAGTTATTCAACAAAACATTATTTAGTCAAGAGCAGGGAGGGATTTTCTCTGTCTTTTGTTGTTTGATTAACATTAATGACAGACGGCACAGCTTTATTAGGCTGCTGTCACAAGACCTATTTCACGGATCCAATACTGATACACATGCGTTTTCATTCGCAACTTTTTACATTAACTTAAGACAAAACCGACAGTGCTTGTGAGGATACTCACCAGGACGACCATTTTGACGTTATTTTGTGTGTATTTGGCCACTTAAGTGCAACAAGCTTTGCTTGATACCTAACTCAATTTGGTAGTCTCAGCGCGCGCTTTGGATGTGACTGTGAGCGCACAGAAAAGCGCCTCTGGAGCGCGCAAGTACCGAAAGGCTTAAAAAGACGTGCAAATAATACATTTTTGTGACGATGCAACAATGACCGATTAGGCAATTGACAATTCTGTCAACTGTACCGAAACGCGAGCTAAAGTCTTGTATCGCAGCGTGCAGCAGCTGCAGCACTAGATGCGCCGATGTGAAGAGAAAGTCAAAAGAGAGAGGACGCGGTAGGCTACAGCTGAATCACTCACTCTGTTTTCAAATGACTGATTTGATCTGATGGTTTGTGTGAATTTATTTACTCATCTAACCTACACGCTATATTGAATAAATGTTTTGCAGGAATTTCCCTCATTTTAAAGTCGAAATCTGCGGGAATATATGCACAATCCCGCACCGAAATTATCAGGACCTGATTAGTTCTATTGTACAGAGAATTGTGAAACATGACTTTTCCAAAACTTTCTGCAGACATTTCCCATGGGTTTATTTATTTTTCCAAAACTTTCCAGGCATGGAAATTGCTGTTTTAGAACTCCATGACTTTTCCAGGTTTTTCATGACCGAATGAACCCTGAATGTGACGATCGGGTGCGGTTATCTAAATCAGACAAAAATATGTGCGGGCGGTTGGCGGGTGGATTTGAAGCTGCGGATTCGGGTGACGTTTTAGCTCATCCGCTCAGCACTAATGGGTAATGAAGTGCAGAGGTGGACAGAAGTACATTCACTTGAGTACTGTACTTAAGTACACTTTTTGAGTATCTGTACTTTACTTGAGTATTATTTTTTTTGGAAATTTGCTACTTCAACTTCACTACATTTGAAAGACAAATATCGTACTTTTACTCCGCTATATTTATATCAAGGTCCCCAAGTAGAAAGTCGTTCCCCTTCAATTTAGTCACTCTACATTGCTATGGGTATACCTTTTCCTCAAATACTACTGAAGCCTTATTGAATCACGCCAGTGAAACTGGCCAATGGCGTGCTTGTACGTCATCCATTCAGAATCTTTTCCTTCAGCCAACCTTCTACGAGAAGCAAGAAGCCTATCAAGAAAGAACTACTCACCGTGATCTACACGCTGCAGCGCCCACACCTTCTCTTCCCCTGCTGTATTCTGGTGAGCTTCGGAAGCAAAGATGACTCGCGATTGCCTCTCCTGTGCGGAGCCAATCAAACTCTCTGATGGCCACGAATCGTGCGTCTTCTGCCTGGGTCGCGCCCACGCAGAGGCGGCGCTTGGTGGGTCGGACTGCCCCCACTGTGGGGATATGAGTCTCCGGACTCTCAGGCTCCTTGTGGCCATCGTCCAAAGCGATGAACTCGCCCAACTAACTCTGCCGCGCTCTTCCTCTGCAGCCTCATTCGAGCCAAGGAGGAAAGTGCTGCGAGTTTCTGATGCGGATCTGTCAGGATCAGGTGACGAGCCTTCGCCGGCTCAGTGCCCATGCGCTCCTCACCCCCCTGCTGCAGGTCCCCTTCCAGTGTGCTTCATGACTGCTGATCTCCGCCCCTCCCCCGACGCTCAAGATGTGGTGTCTTTCGGTGCCATTGAGGGCAATGAAGAGGAGGTTGATGCCATTTCGGTGGCAGCGTCTGCGAGAGAGGAGTGGTCTAACAGCCCGCTGGATTACACTGCGCCCCACGGAAGTGACGCGGGGGACCGCCATCACAGTGATGTCGAGCTCCTAAGCGTCCTGTCCAAGGCAGTGGATGAGCTCGGTTTGGAGTGGGCACCTCCTGCTGAACAGGCCAGAAGCCGTCTGGATGAGTGGTACCTCCAGTTGGATCGCGGCCAAAAGGACACCCTGCGGAGACCCGGACCCTTTTTCCCCGAGGTGCATGACGCGCCGCTCACCAGTAGGGTGCATAATCCAGGTTCCTCCCTCCTGTCTTCTGTGGATGGAGCTGACCAATTGGGGTATGTAAAACTACCCCCCATGGAAGAAGCCATCGCTGCCCATCTCTGTCCTTCAGCCGCGGCGAACTGGAGAGTGAGAAACAATGCATCTCCCCTCTAAACCTTGCCGCGCCACTGCAAACCTCATTAGCCACTTCTTGCGTGTTCCCGCTCTTCCTCAGCGCAGTGCGCGGGAAGACCGCGTTCCTGATGCTGTCTCTCGGAGGAGGAAAGCTGCACCCAGCGCCGAAGATGAGCCACTAAAGAAGTCAGCTCGCTCCGCTGTGTGTGCTCACCACGCCCCCCTGCCTGTTGCGGGTGGCGAGAGCAATTGTCATGTTTGTGTTTTGACTGTTCCACTATGCAGTGCAATAAATTCGAAAAACGTACAAAACTCACCTCAATATCAGGGCGATTTTCCTCCTCTCACTCCCCTCTCCCCATCACTCACTCTCACACTCATGTGGTATTAAACTTCCCGCCCCCCAACGGCGAGTTATCCCTCATGGTGTGCAGTCTGCCTCGCCCGCTGTCACAGTTCACAGAAGCGTGGCAGGCACTGCAAGGGGTATCAGAGTGGGTTATGAAATCAATAAAGAACGGCTACACGCTTCAGTTCTTCCGCAGACCGCCCCGTTTCAACGGTGTGTTAATGTCCACTGTACAGGTGCGGAATGCCTCAGTTCTGCGAGAGGAAATACACAATCTTCTCGCAAAGCGCGCTGTAGAGGCAGTGCCCCGCACAGACCGCGAGAGCGGCTTCTACAGTCGTTATTTCTGATGCCAAAGAAAGATGGCGGACTCCACCCAATCTTGGACCTGAGACCACTGAATTGTGTGCTTTCAAAGCGCTTGTTCAAAATGATTACGCTGAGACAAATCCTCTCACATATCAGACCGGGAGATTGGTTTATCTCCGTAGACTTAAAGGATGCTTATTTTCACATTCAGGTAGCCCCCCCGCCACAGGTGCTTTCTGAGATTTGCATTCGAGGGGATAGCGTACCAATTCACGGTCCTGCCCTTCGGCTTATGTCTGGCCCCTCGTACGTTTACAAAATGCATGGACGCTGCTCTTTCGCCTCTGAAGCAGAGTGGAATGCGCATCCTGAACTATCTCGACAACTGGCTAGTCTTAGCCCAATCAGAGAGTGCACTGCTCAGCGACAAGTTCAGACTCCTCGCTCATATTCAGAGCTTAGGGCTGACTGTAAATATGCAAAAGAGCATGCTGGTACCAAGCCAGAACATCTCCTTTTAGGAATGCGAGCACGTATGTCAATATGCGAGCACGTCTGTCAGAGGAGCGCTCACAAAAACGGATCAGCTCTCTCGCAGTCTTCAAATTAGGGCGTTCTCCCCCGCTAAAATGCTTTCAGAGGACGCTCGGCCAGATGGCTGCTGCCTCGACAGTGTCCAATCTAGGGCTCCTACCTATGTGACCACTTCAGCTCTGGCTAAAGAGCCGGGTGCCACAGAACGCATGGCGCACGGGCACCTTGCGCATCAAAGTGACGCGCGACTGTTTGCATACGCTGACCCCTTGGCGCAATATGACTCTGTATTGCCAGGGTGTTCGTATTGGCCAAGTGATCTGGAGAAAGAATGTTATGACAGATGCATCGAGCACGGGTTGGTGAGCTGTATGCGATGGCAGACCAGCCTTCGGGACATGGTCAGAAACAGAGAAGTCATGGCACATAAACTGTCTGGAGCTCCGTGCTGTACACCTAGCACTCGAGTGCTTTCTCCCAGACATTCTTCATCGTCATGTTCTCATCAGGACGGACAGCATGACAGTGGAAGCGTTTATAAATCACCAAGGCGGTGTGAACTCGTGACCACTGCTGCAGCTGGCGAGAGACCTCCTTCTGTGGGCAGATCGACACCTCCTCTCCATCCGGGCTGTACATGTTCCCGGACGCCTGCCCAGGCCCCTTACTGTCGAGGGGCGGGGGTAATCCATGGGGAGTGCAGATTACACCCTTTGACAGTCAAGATTATTTGGAGTGTATTCGGCAGGGCGGAGGTGGATCTCTTCCCATCAGCGGAGAACACTCACTGCCCGCTGTTTTATTCACTGACACACTCTCCCCTGGGAGTGGATGCACTAGCTCACAGCTGGCCGAAAGTGCACAAGTATGCCTTTCCTCCAGTGAAACTTCTGCCTCGCGTGCTTTGCAAAATCAGAGAGGAAAAGGAATCTGTTCTGGTAGTGGCACCGAAATGGCCCAATCAGCCGTGGTTCCCAGAACTGGTGGAAATGCTGGTAGCCCCCCGTGGACTATCCCACTGAAGAGAGACCTCCTCTCTCAAGCACAAGGAACGATATGGCACCCAAATCCAGAGTCATGGAGCCTTCATGTCTGGCCGCTCGACAGAGCTTGCCAGTAACAGATGCACTCCCTCAGCGCGTGTTGAACACTATCTCTGAGGCTAGGGCTCCATCCACGCGGCGTCTTTACGCACATAAATGGAGAGTTTTTTCAAGTCGGTGTGTATCGCGGGGCGAAGACCCAATCAAATGCCCAATACCAATAATTATTGCCTTCCTTCAAGAGCGATTTGATAGTGGTCGTATGCCATCCACATTGAAAGTGTATGTGGCCGGTATAACAGCCTTTCACGCGCACGTCGAAAATTGCCTGATCGGCAGAAATGACCCGATCATACGATTTTTAAAAGGAGCAAAATGTCTGAACCCTCCTCGCCCTTCTACTCTACCCACTTGGGACTTGGCACTTGTGCTTGACGCTCTCACGGGACCCCCTGTTCGAGCCCATACAATCAGCGAGCTTGCGAGCGCTCTCTCTCAAGACAGCACTCCCGCTCGCGCTGGCCTCTGTTAAGCGAGTTAGAGCTAAGCGAGTAAGACCTGCAGGCGCTTTCAATTGATGACTCGTGTATTGAATTCGGGCCAGGTGATTGCAGACTCACCTTGAAGCCTAGAAAAGTTTATGTGCCTAAAGTGCTTTCGACTCCATTTAAAGCGCAGGTCATAACACTATCTGCTTTCTGCCCCGAAACACCGACCGGGACAGAGCCGCTTAATACACTCCTGCTGTGCCCTGTATGTGCGGTGCGTACTTATATCGAGCGCTCTAGACAGTTCAGACTCTCGGAGCAGCTATTTGTATGTTTTGGTGGACGCACAAAAGGAATGCCTGTGTCCAAGCAAAGGCTGTCACACTGGATCGTCGATGCAATTGCTTTGGCTTACAGCTCTAAGGGCGCAGAATGTCCTATAGGGGTTCGCGCCCACTCAACCTGCGGACTCGCGTCATCGTGGGCCTGGGCAAATGGCATATCTATTCAGGACATTTGTATGGCGGCAGGCTGGTCATCACCCAGCACTTTCGCGAGGTTTTATAACCTAGATGTGTCTTCGCTTGCCTCGCAGGTGCTGTCAGTGCGAGCAGCGCACGCGCCTACTCAGCCTCAGCTATGATCTGAGATGTGTATCAGTGGTTTCGACTAGGTCGTGTACACCCTGTATTGAATGAATGAGGCATTTATATAGCGCTTTATTGTGTATTGTTGTACACCCAAAGGACTTTACAATCATATGAGGGGGTCTCTCTTCAACCACCACCAGTGTGCAGCATCAACTTGGATGATGTGACGGCAGCCACAGCACAACGGTGCCAGTGCGCTCACCACACACCAGCTACAGGTGGAGAGGAGAGAGAGATAGAGCCAATCAAGTGGATGTATTGACGCACCATCATTTCAATGCTGTCCCTAACAGTTTATAACAGTGTTATGACATAGTTCACCGCGTCTTTTAGGACTTGATCACCATCATACTTGAGCACAGGTACGACCGTTGCATCATAACACATGATTTCGTTGAAATTAAACAATTTCAACGAATCTATATGTGAAAGTGCCGAAGCCGCCGCTATTTCACATTCTCTGTTTCACCGGAGTTAACTCCGCCCCTGGTGTGACGCAGCATCGTCTAGTTGCCCCGCCCCCTGACTTTTACACGGTTTCAACTAGGTCCTGTAGACCTGAGCTGTGTTTACCAAGAGCGCCAATATCATTGCCGCTCTCATTACGGCTCCGGAGGTGAAACTTGACATACTTAGTCGAGCCAGGCTCCATCGCTGTGACACGGCAGGATTTTATACGTTCCCATAGCAATGTAGAGTGACCGAATTGAAGGGGAACACTCTCGGTTACTCACGTAACCTCGGTTCCCCGAAATGAGGGAACGAGACATTGTTCTTATTGCCATGTCACCTAGCTCAGGATCTTAGAGTGCCAAGTTGCTTCAGTCAAAGATTCTGAATGGATGACGTACAAGCACTGCCTTATATAGAGCGGGATTCCCGCTCATATTTCCCGCGCTTGAATGCCATTGGCCAGTTTCACTGGCGTGATTCAATAAGGCAGAAGTATTCGAGGAAAAGGTATTCCCATAGCAATGTCTCATTCCCTCATTTCGGGGAACCGAGGTTACGTGAGTAACCGAGAGCGTTATATGTAGCAGTTTTTCCAGTGTGCGCATTTTCAGATTCACTCACTGAACTCTTTTTTCCTGCGAAAATCCGGCCTGCGATCTGCCAGGACCTTCCAGTGTTGCCAAGTCTTACAGTATTTCTAAGCCTGCAGTTTTCCGCTTAGATTTGAATGGATATTTGGCTGATTTTTTTTACACAAATCTGGCAACCTCGGGACCTTCCCCGCTGAACTAATGTAAACGTCTGCACTACTGCACAGCTAAAAGTGCTCTAAAAAGCCAAATAAGATAATAAAAGATGAAAAAGGCACATATTTGTGTGATCATCTGTGTGTTCACCACATTGATTTTAAAGAGACAACTGTATGTGATGCCTTACGTAAGCCGAGCTCTACGGTCAAAGATCATAGAAGATAAATGATCGGCAAACGGTAAATAAAAATTACCCAGTGGTGTAGTGGAGGGTATACGCAGGTATACGGCATATACCCACTACTTTATCAGTCGGCATTCCGTATACACACTTCTAAATCCCCTCTGATGCGCATCATTCAGTAGTGTCCTGCACTAGCCAAATCATGACAGTCCAGCACATGAATCCAATAGCATGTGAATAAATGCAAATATTCCCTAAAAACATCCAGTAAAGACAGTGATGCGGTCAGGAACGAGACGTAAACACTCATGTGTATGTTTTATTTATAGGCTACTCGAAGCCAGATGGCGCTCTCGTGCAGAATGTCCGAAACGGCCTCATAGAGGTACTAACTTTAGTCACGACGTGCAATAATCCAGCTAACACTGTAGCCAAAGCTATCTCTACTGTAGCTAAGATGAATAAATATAAACGTGAAGACAGTAAACACATGTGTCACAAATCCAAGCCATGAACTTCCGGTCATTCACCTCTAGAGGTCACTCACCCACCACATGGACTTTCACACCACACAGTCAGTCACAGATCACTCAAGGACTACATTTCCCATCATCCACTACACCAACACAGCTGTTTGCACTGATCACGCACACACCTGTTTCCCATCTCACAATCACCATCACCCAATCACACACACACACACACACACACACTATTTAAGCTCTGGACTTTCTGCCACTCACTGCCGAGTATTGTTTAGCCTAGCTACCCTACAAAGCGTTTCCCTGCATCCCTAGTTAGTATTCCTGTGTTTTGATTCCTGCCCGTGTTCTTGGATTATTCTCTCAGCCTAGCCCTCTGGATTAAGTTTGCCGATTGCCGACCAACGCTTGTCTAAGGATTACTCTTGTGTCTTGCCCATGCCATACCTGTTTGCTACTGACCGACCCTGCCTGTTTTGACCATGTTTTCTAATAAAGAGCTTGCATTTGGATCCGCATGTCTCACGTCTCGTCAACCCCATAACAGAATACTCGGCCTACTAGGATCCAGCAGCTTCTCAGACGGTCATTCAGCAGGTATGGACACAACAAGAATCCTGTTTGCCCTTAAACAAGGTCCTCGATCACTGGAACAACATATTAGAGAGTTTTTAGTGTTCGCTAATTACTCAGATTTACCGGACATTACTTTGATCGAGATTTTTTGCGATGGCATAAATCAACCCTTGAGATCTGAGTTTAGACGCGAGGGTACGCGTGCTTCACTCGCTCAGTTTTTGGACTATGCTCTACTGACTGTTGGTTCAACGTTCACTGTGGGAGTAGCGGAGGAACGAGACACCGCACCCAATTGTGTGAACACAGCCACGCTAGAGCACACTCACAAAATGGCGGCAACAACAACACCCCGTAGCTTCATTGCTGCCAATCACAAGCCAAGTCAAGTCACCGCTGCTGTTAAAGAGTCAAGTCAAGTCACCGCTGCTGTTAAAGAGTCAAGTCAAGTCACCGCTGCTGTTAAAGAGTCAAGTCAAGTCACCGCTGCTGTTAAAGAGTGAAGTCAAGTCACCGCTGCTGTTAAAGAATCAAGTCAAGTCACCGCTGATATTAAAAGGCCAAGTCAAGTCACTGCCTATGTTAAAAGGTCAAGTCAAGCTACAGTTGATCGTCTCAAGTCAAACCAAAGCACAGTTGATCATCACAAGTCAAACCAAGCCACCAGTGATCTCCGTGAGTCAAGCCAAGCTACAGTTGATCATCACAAGTCAAGCCAAGCCACAGTTGATCGTCACAAGTCAAGCCAAGCCACAGTTGATCGTCACGAGTCAAGCCAAAGCACAGTTGATCATCACAAGTCAAGCCAAGCCACCAGTAATCTCCGTGAGTCAAGCCAAGCCACTGTGGATCGTCATGAACTCACCCAGCTCACAGCTGACCAGCCAGAGCCACATCACGCCTCAGATCATCAGCCAGAGTCACGCCACGTCGCATCTGACCAGCCAGAGTCACGCCACGTCGCATCTGACCAGCCAGAGTCACGCCACGTCGCATCTGACCAGCCAGAGTCACGCCACGTCGCATCTGACCAGCCAGAGTCACGCCACGTCGCATCTGACCAGCCAGAGTCAGACCACGTCTCAGCTCTCCAGCCAGAGTCACGCCACGTCGCATCTGACCAGCCAGAGTCACGCCACGTCGCATCTGACCAGCCAGAGTCACGCCACGTCGCATCTGACCAGCCAGAGTCAGTCCACGTCGCAGCTGACCAGCCAGAGTCAGTCCACGTCGCAGCTGACCAGCCAGAGTCAGTCCACGTCGCAGCTGACCAGCCAGAGTCAGTCCACGTCGCAGCTGACCAGCCAGAGTCAGTCCACGTCACCGCTGACCAGCCAGAGTCAGTCCACGTCACCGCTGACCAGCCAGAACCTCTTCACGTCTCAGCTCCTCAGCCAGAACCTCTTCACGTCTCAGCTCCTCAGCCAGAACCTATTCCACCCAGAGACTCAAGGTCAGTCCTTCAAGTTCTCCGGTTGATATCCAACGTGAGGGATGCACAGCTGGTGTCTGTACGCACTGCTGGTATCTCCAAATCCACTCACTCTGACCCCCCTGTGCATGAACTGATTACCCTGTCTGAAGCGCTTCCCAGGGTGGGGATTGCACTATGTTGCATTTGGGCCACATACACCACCACGTTACTGCCCCAGGGGAAGGCATCTGCCGCAGAACCTCCCCAAGCGGTGGTGCTCGCCTCAGTCCCTTGCAAGGTGGTGGTGCCCAGCAATATACTCTCACCCGGTGATGGTACCACCGTAGAACCTCCAGAGGTGGCGGCGTTAGCTGCAGAACCTCCAGAGGTGTCGGTGGTATCCTCCTATGAGCTCTCATCCTGTCCTGTCACGGCTATGGAGGCCATCTGTGAACTCTCGCCCTGTCCTGTCACGGCTAGGAAGGCCGTCTGTGAGTTCTCACCCTGTCCTGTCACGGCTATGGAGGCCGTCTGTGAACTCTCACCCTGTCCTGTCACGGCTAAGAAGGCCGTCTGTGAGCTCCCATCCTGTCCTGTCACGGCTATGGAGGCCGTCTGTGAGCTCTCATCCTGTCCTGTCACGGCTATGGAGGCCGTCTGTGAGCTCTCATCCTGTCCTGTCACGGCTAAGGAGGCCGTCTATGAACTCACGCCCTGTCCTACCCCGGCCATGGAGGCCGTCTATGAACTTTCGCCCTGTCCTGACACGGCTAAGGAGGCCGTCGGTGATTCCCTGTCCGGCCCTGTCATGGCTACGGAGGCCGTCTGGGATTTCCTGTCCTGCCCTGGCACGGCCCCTGAGATCGGGAAGGCTTTCCCTGTGTTGTCTGTCTCTGTTCTCTCAGTGTTGTCTGTCTCTGCTCTCCCTGTGTTGTTTGTCGTTGTTCTCCTCTGCCTGCAGGTTCTGTCAGGGCTACCTGCCCAGTCTGCTTCCCTGCGGTGGTTTCTGGTCCCATCTGTTCCGCCCTGGTGGGTTCCAGGTCCATCTGCTCCGCCCTGGTGGGCTCCGGGTCTGTCTACCCTACCCTGGTGGGCCCCAGGTCCATCTACTCCGGCCTGGGGGGCTCGGGTCCCGTCTGCTCCGCCCTGGTGGGCTCTGGTCCCGTCAATTCCGCCCCGGTGGGTTTCAGGTCCGTCCGCTCCACCCCGGTGGGCTCCAGGTCCGTCCGCTCCGCCCCGGTGGGCCCCAGGTCCGTCCGCGCCGCCCTGGTGGGTTCTTGCTCCGTCTGCTCCGCCCTGGTGGGCTCCTGCTCCGTCCGCTCCACCCTGAATCATTTAGGAGCGTCTGGAAGCCGCTCCTTGGGGGGGGGGCTATGTCACAAATCCAAGCCATGAACTTCCGGTCATTCACCTCTAGAGGTCACTCACCCACCACATGGACTTTCACACCACACAGTCAGTCACAGATCACTCAAGGACTACATTTCCCATCATCCACTACACCAACACAGCTGTTTGCACTGATCACGCACACACCTGTTTCCCATCTCACAATCACCATCACCCAATCACACACACACACACACTATTTAAGCTCTGGACTTTCTGCCACTCACTGCCGAGTATTGTTTAGCCTAGCTACCCTACAAAGCGTTTCCCTGCATCCCTAGTTAGTATTCCTGTGTTTTGATTCCTGCCCGTGTTCATGGATTGTTCTCTCTGCCTAGCCCTCTGGATATTGTACGCCGATCGCCGACCCACGCTTGCCCTTGGATTATTCTTGTGTCTTGCCCATGCCATACCTGTTTGCTACTGACCGACCCTGCCTGTTTTGACCATGTTTTCTAATAAAGAGCTTGCATTTGGATCCGCATGTCTCACGTCTCGTCAACCCCATAACAACATGAATGCGACAATATGGTTTTTTTGTGTTTTTCAAGTCATCTCCAGGTAATAAAAAAACATCTGATTCTGAATAATGCAGTGCTAATTAATAGCACTTGTTACACTTGGCAATAGGCTATAAAATATTTTTTCTGCCTTATTCTGTGATAAAAATGGGGGAAAAAATGTAGTATATAGGCTAAACAAATCATAAAATTGTCGTTAGGAAAATACAGGAAAAATATGATAAATTATCAGTTATCGTTCAGCTGTGTATTTGATTTCTCAGCCAATTAAAAGCAAGAGGTAATAAATAATAAATAAAAATAATAATCGTAATAAAGCCTGTCAATTAGACAAAAACGTTATCATATTTGACATTTCTGTCCCCCTCACTTCTGAAATGATTGAGAATCACAATTATTTGTTTGTTTCAAATAGAGATCACAATTCTCCCACAATTCTGAACAGACAAAACAAAATAGCATGTAATTTACTAAAGGTTCTGACAAAATGTCAGTTGCTGCAGTCTATTTATATACAGGTACATCTCAGAAAATTTGAATATGGTGAAAAAGTTCATTTTTTCTTTTAACTTATTTCAAAAAGTGAAACTTTCATATATTTTAGATTCACTACATGTAAAGTAAAACACTTCAAAAGTTTTTTTGTTTTAATTTTGATGATTAGAGCTTACGGCTAATGAAAGTCAAAAATCAGTATCTCAAAATATTAGAATATTTACATTTGAGTTTCAATAAATGACCATCCATACAGTATAAATTCTGGGTATATCTTGTTCTTTGAAACTACAATAATGGGGAACACTGCTGACTTGGCAATGGTCCAGAAGACGATCATTGACACCCTCCACAAAGTGGGTAAGTCACAAAGGGTCATTACTGAATGGGGTGGCTGTTCACAGAGTGCTGTATCAAAGCATATTAAATGCAAAGTTGACTGGAAGGAAGAAATTGGTTAGGAAAATGTGCACAAGCAACAGGGATGACCGCAAGCTTGAGAATACTGTCAATCAAAGCCGATTCAAACACTTGGGAGAGCTTCACAAGGAGTGAACTGAAGCTGGAGTCAGTGCATCAAGAGTCACCACGCTCAGACATCTTCAGGAAAAGGGCTACCAAGCCACTTCTGAAACAGAAACATCATCAGAAGCATCTTTCCTGGGCTAAGGAGAAAAAGAACTGGACTGTTGTTCAGTGGTCCAAAGTCCTCTTTTCAGATAAAAGTAAATTTTGCTTTTCATTTGGAAATCAAGGTCTGGAGTTTGGAGGAAGACTGGAGAGGCACAGAATCCAAGCTGCTTGAAGTCCAGTGTAAAGTTTCCGAAGTCAGTGATGATTTGGGGTGCCGTGATGTCTGCTGGTGTTGGTCCATTGTGTTTTATCAATTCCAAAGTCAATGCAACCGTCTACCAGGAGATTTTAGAGCACTTTATGCTTCCATCTGCTGACAAGCTTTATGAAGATGCTGATTTCCTTTTCCAGCAGGACTTTAGCACCTGCCCACAGAGCCAAAACCACTTGCTTTGCTGACCATGATATTACTGTGCTTGATTGGCCAGCCAACATGCCTGACCTGAACCCCATATGGAATCTATGGGATATTTTCAAGAGAAAGATGAGAAACAGTTAATCCAACAATCCAGACGAGCTGAAGGCTCAATAGTGCCTCAGCAGTGCCACAGGCTGGAAATAATTTCTGTGATCAAAGCTGAATTTTCAGCATCATTACTCCAGTCTGCAGTGCATGATCCTTCAGAAATCATTCTAATATGCTGATTTATTATCAATATTGGAAATAGTTGTACTGCTTATTTTTTATTTTATATATTTTTTATTATTATATATATATTTTTTGGAACCCATGATACTTTTATCGGGTTCATTGATAAATAAAAAATAAAAAGAACAGCATTTATTTAAAATAGAGATGTTTTCTAACAATATCAATCTTTTCGATCACTGTTTCTATCAATTTAGCAAATCTTTAGCAAATCACCTCAAGCTTTTCAACGTATATTGTTACAAAAGTTATATTTTAAATAAATTCTGTGCTTTTTTTAACTTTTTATTAATAAAAGAATCCTGAAAAAAGTATCACAGGTTTCCAATACTGCTAATAAATCAGAATTGCATAAAATGTATTTTAAAGTATATTAAAAAATTTATCAAATAAATGCAGGCCTGATGACCATAAATTACTTCTTGCAAAATAGTAATGTATCCCAACTTTTAACCTTATATATATATATATATATATATATATACGGAGGCCAGCGAGTAGGTGCTGTGCAGGTAAACCTCACTCCCCTGAACTTAAGAGACGCACTGCAGCCATTTAGCCTCCTTGTTAGCGTGTCCGACTCCCACGCCGGAGACCCATTGAAACCCTGCCCCTGATGAACTCTCTGCACGTCCCTGCTACTCAGGCCTACTGGTAAATTGCTGCTAAAAACTCAAGGAAGTTTATAAATCTGAACATTATTTTATTGTCAAAACACTGCACATGAATACATATATATTTTTTGCAAACAAATTATCAGTAAGTAGGTTAAATGATCATACAGGTCCAAATGTTTTTCTTCACTTTTTTACAACTTTGGAATCTAAACTGGGAATCGATAAGAATTGAAATCAATAAGCAGAATCAGAATCAGAATGGATAAAATTCAAACAATACCCAACGCTAGCCACATGTTGTGAAGTTCACTGATTTCGGAGCATTTTATGAACACTGATCAGTTGAAGGCAAAATTCAAAAAGATGGTTCTTTGGCGCAACGTGCACACCCACTGCCATACTGAGAGAGTATTTTCCAGCTTTCTGAAAAGACTAAATATTTGTTTTCTTTTCAATGTTTGCTTTGTTTGCCTAAAATGAACCATATCCTTCAATATCTCTTTGTAAAAGAACTTTGTAACTTTTAAACAAGTATTAAAATGAGTTCAATGTAGTTCTAGGAGTGTTAAATAAAAAATAAAGATGATTATCTTCATTCAGTTGTTCCATTTCTATTGGTTTGGTAACATAAAAGCTCTTAATTCCAAATATAATACAAGCTAATCAGTTTATTCAGTAGGTTGCATTAGTGGCATAAGGTATTGCAAGTATACAACAATGTGACAATAAAACAATGCATTTACTTTTTACATTTGATACTTAAGTACTTTTAAAAGCATGTACTTTCATACTTTTACTTAAGTAAAAACCTGTCTTTACAACTTTCACTTGCAGTGGAGTAGTATTTGACCAGTAGCATCTGTACTTTCACTCAAGTAATGAAGTTGTGTACTTTGTCCGCCTCTGCTGAAGTGTCTATTAATACCTAATGCAAACGGATCCTTTATATGATTGGGATGGGTAAACTGTATTACTTGACTAGTCCAGGGGAAAGATTCAGTAATTCATTCATTTGCTTTTTCATGAACACTGGAGTGTTTCTATTTTATTGCTGTTTACTGCAGTGTTTCTATATTTTAATGGAAACCATCTGTATGCTTCTTTAGGAGACAGTAACTGTTGTCATTTAATCTACAAAATAGTCTATTTTTTAAAATACATTTGAAGTTAATATGAAAAACTATTATTATTATTATTATTGTTGTTGATCTTGCAATTAGTCATCCAAACATTTATACATGTATTTCAGTAAAACATTATGTCCTTCCTCAAATTCCAAAGGCAGTTTCATGTGGTAATACAAGAAACTAAGAAGGCGAGGGGAAAAATTGCTTAAATTGAAAAGATTCACTCCTCTTTGTCTTGGGAAATTAGGAAGAGGCAAAGTAGACCCAAAGTGTGAATTTGGTTACGTAATCAGCACTTTTTATAGTAAATATATCAAATATGTATAAAACAACTCATACACTACCTATATAACAAGCAAAATCGGATTGTTCATAGTTCTGCTAAGAAATAATGCATTTATAAACTAAATTCATAAATTCAATCTTACAGTTCCTGCATCAGAGCCAGAGGTGTCACTAGTGGGGGAACCACCACAGTTTCTACCAACCCAGACCGATCTCACGGCAATTTGTACGTATTTTACGAGGTGGCTAATTCGTACGAATTCGTACGACCTCACTCGTACAAATTCATACGATTTTTTCTAAATCGTACGTATTTTACGAGTTGCCAATTCGTATGAATTTGTACGATTGACCTACACCTAACCCCGTCCCTAAACCTACCCGTCACTGGGGTTTAGACAAATCGTACAAAATCGTATGAGTGAGGTCGTACGAATTCGTACGAATTAGCCACCTCGTAAAATACATACGAATTGCCGTGAGATAGCGTTGACCAACCCCCCAGACTGCACTTACAAGAGGTCTAATGCAATAAACAGTATAAACCAGATTGGCAAATAAGCTTAGCATAAGTGTAAATGCTGTAGAGAAAAGAGATTTTAGGCAGGAAGTGTCTAGATCACACTAACAGATTGTCACGGGTCATGGTTGTAGTAGGATGCAAAGATGAAGGAGTAAACGTAAAGGAGTTTTTAATGAGCTTCAACATGTATACCATTCAAAATAACATCAATCCAAGACAAAGACTAGACAGAAACTGAAGGCTTATAAAGACAGGGAACAAAGGAGCAAACAAGATGATTAATTAACACAGGTGATCAGAATGAACAATGATTAACTAATGATAAGGACAGGAACAAAACCAAATAAGGGCAAACAGGAACTCAAACACGTGACAGATCGCCAAACTCCCGGAAGGCGTGTCCCACACCGTAACAGTACCATCAGGGAGGGGGGGCAGGCACCCTCCCCAATGGAACTGGAACAGGGTGGAGACAAGGAGAGCCTCCAGGGCGGATCAGGAAGCAGAGACAAAGGAGACTCAGGATAGCTTTCAGGAGCAGATTCTGGGGCTGACAGCGGAGTCGTGAATGGCAGCGGGCTTGACAGCGGAGACATGGACGGCGGCGAGCTTGAGTCAGCGGTGGCTGACAGGCTTGACTGGGGAATGGCGGACGGACTGGACGGCGGGCTGGTTCTGGATCGGGGCTGGACACTCTCCAGACACCGGAGGATCCCTTCCCATCAGCTCATCAGCTTCCCAACACAGATGTCACGGTTCGGTATGTACCTTGGTTCGGTGGTCACGGTTCGATACGATTTCGGTACAACAGGAAGAAAAAATCTACAATGCTCGGTTTCTTTTCATTTATTTTGAACAGACAGTTTTTTTCCACCTAGATGTGAAAATACTAAATATTATTACATTATGTTATATATACAGTATATACTGTATATATTAGGGGTGTAATGGTTCACAAAATTCATGGTTCGGTTCGATACGACACAGTGGTGTCACGGTTCAGTATGTTTTCGATACGGGGGCGGGGCAATTGGTTATGTCACAATGTTGGAAATATTTCTGTTTTAAACCATGAAGGCGAGCAATGGATATCAAACAAGCACGCGTTTGCACCAGGGTTTGCACACGTGCAAACTTTGTGCAAGATTTATGCCGATGAACGTCTTAATCGCAGCCAATTCACTATAAACAGAAAGTGAAAGTAAAAACGGAATGACGGAGTAATGACGGAGCTTTCGGCATCTGACGCCGCATATTCTCTCAGAGACTAAAGCCTCGTTCAGACTGTCAGCCCAAATCCGATTTTTGTGCAAATCCGATTGAAATCCGATCATATTTAGATAGTCTGAACGGCAATGAACTACATGAAATCCGATTTGTGCAAATCCGTTTTGAGCTACATTCGTATGTGGTTTGGAATCCTATTCAAATCGCATTTCTGGAAATCTGTTTCAGTCTGAACGGTCAGATCGGATTTAGCGTTGCTTTTCCACGTCCTCACGCAACGTAAAACGTAAACACGTCAGACGTTTTTGCAGAAAACATGCTGAACATCTTTGCAGAAACAAGCTTGTGTCGTTGCAAAGTGCAAGTCAAGCGGGAAAAAAATATACTTGTACACGCACCTCTTTGTGTTTTAAAAGTAGTGGAGACAAAAAGAAAAAAGAAGGAAAATAGCGGAGACGGCAGCACGGAATAAAGCCACATATTCAAGCTTCCTGCATGTCTGCCGCTGCCTCACAAGATGAAATATAATACTACAGCGCAACCGTGACGGTAAGACATCTGTATTGCAAACTGTATTGCTGTTACTGTTGTTTTTAGCGTAGGCATAACCAGGGGCGCCGTAAGGGGGGGGAAAGTTAGGACGATTCTAAGGGCCCACGATGGGAGGGGGCCCCCGAGGGAGAAACGTGATTTCTACAGAGGGGAATGCTAGAGCCCTGCATTTCAGCCCGACCCCGACCGGGCTTCTATCAGACCAATTTTCACGTCATAATTCAGATTTTTAGGCTTCTCCTTATGTTTATATTTTAGACATCCATCAATTAGTGATAAAAAAATTGCCGCGCTGCATGGTGTGTCCCGACTGTCAAGAGCGGCTCGACAGTGTTTAGTGTCCCGCAGCAGCAGAGAGCCGTCAGCGCAGCTGAAGAGTTCTGCGTTCAAATACACGCAATAAAGCTTGCCATAAAGCCCCAGCAAAAGTAATTACTATGAATGTGTCAGGAGGAAATAGTAATGAGATATTTGAATTATTTACTAATAAACTAGTGTTTTCTGTGTCAGTGTTGCAAAGATGAAGAGTCCGCGCCTTTAGAGAGAAGTGCATCTTCACGGATTATAAAGAAAGAGATTTTGTTTTCGATTTGATTTATTTCGTTAAGTAGTAATTAAAGTAGTAATTAAAGCTTTCTATAGATATATTTATCATGTCTGTGAGTCATGTATTCGCTGACTTTCGGTTCATTTTTGTTTAGTGCTCCTGTTCAAGACGAGACAGCACATCATTGTTTTCTTTATTTTATAAAATAATTTTATATATTCAGGGCTCTAGACTGCGACCATTTTTTTGAGAGTGTGCGAGTATAAATTTGAAGTGGTCGCACTTTGTGTCACACACCGCACGCGTGAGCAGAGCAGAGGCAGTGTGTATGCAGAACGAGCGCGAAGGTGTGTGCAGCGGACGGAGCTCAACGGAGGATTTGGTTTTCAAACTAAAGTAAAAGACTGCTTCTTAAAACAGAGAAGGTGAACATGTTGGTATTCTTGTAGAGAAAACATGCAAGTCCTGTCAGCAACAGACAGTTTAGTTTTACTTTTTGTTTTCATTTTGAAAAGCTTGTCATCTTTGCTGTTTACCTCACGTTACACTATGGAGGCTTTCCTTATTTTTTTTATATTTGATTCCTCAGTGTTTGCTAAACATTCTGTTATGTATTAGTCGGTATATAATACAGCATGTGATGTGTCCTATGCCATGCCTCGTCTTATTCGTCTTTGTTAATAAATGTTTGTCATTGTAACATACTGTTTTATTGTTGTTGTGCTTTTTAATTAAGAATACCAATGAATCCATCTTTTGATTTAGTCTTAAAAAGTGAAAGGTGTATAGATATAAGCAAAACAGACCATTATCTTTTCTTGTAAAGCTTGTGACACCAAGATCTTTTAAGTGAAAGCAAAAAGAGGAATTCCTGTCACAAAATATAAATCACAAATAATACTGAAGAAAAAGGATGGGTTGAATGTTGAACACGTTCGTTACCATATAACTATAAACTATGATAAAAGTTCATCAGCATGCATTGATTAATCAAATGTTGTATAAAAAAAAAAAAAAAAAAGAATTTACTACCAAATGATGTGCTCATGCGACCAACTGAGAAAGTGGGAAGAATGAGTCTAGAGCCCTGATATTTTATAAAAAGCTTTGTAAAGTAGACCCTTTACAGTTCCGAATGATGTATTATTCTTACTTTTATGAGCAAAAATTACTGCAAGTTGTTTCAATTGAAAAAAATGCAATTGATTGCACTGGTGCCTCCATGTCACTCTCCGCACAAACTATAGGATGCAGCACACATTTATCTAGGTTTAACGTTAAAACATTGTTATATGCTTGAACTGTTTTAGTATATCTATAGATTTTATTTTAGGCAAGTCTTGATGATTTGAGAAGGCTAAATTGATCAAACATGGGTATGATCAGCTCACTGTCTGCCGCTGGCCGCTTGGTCGTTACTTTAAGAAAGAAAAAACGTATTTAACAATAACAAAAAATGCTCCAAACGTTTTTCTAAATTAACTTTATAAAAAACTAAAACGAAATATTATCACTTTGCCATTACATACAAAAATGAACGATTTTAATAGCTGAAACAGTATAATCTTATTTGGGAGAAGGGGAAAAAAAGACTGGCTCGGGAACGCAATCGCGATTTCTATCCCGAGTGAATATGCTGTCCAGGGGGCCCAGAATCCGTAGCGGCGCCCCTGGGCATAACAACGCAACGGCATTACCATAGAAACCAATGCACATTCAGTAAAAATGAAAGAGCCTTTATGGACACACAAATCGGATATGAACAGTTGCGATATGCTGTGTGGACAGTCAGTTATTCAAATCAGATTCCATCTGGATATGCACAAAATCGGATTTGGGCTGACAGTCTGAACAAAGCTAAAGAGAGACAAATCTACTTCAACATGCTGATAACGGTATAGCCAGCGCTTCTCAAAGTCCGGACTCTGGACCGGGAGGGAATTAAATCCAGACCCGCCGCGACTTCATATTTCAAGCGCACTCGTATCACTCAGACCTCCGTGCGTGGCACACACGCACACACACACACACGCAGGCGGGCACATGAACCAGTGTTGCAGTGTTTACCAACTCTTTTGTAAGACAAAACGCATAGCAACTAGCGACATTTTGGATAAACCTTAAGCTTTCATTCAGTAGAATAATGTCACCGGTTTCGCCCCGCGAGCGCGAGATTTTGCCTTCCCGATGCAGTCTTTCTCCACCGGCAGAGTTAACAGCGCATTCAAAGAACCGAACCGCAGCAGATTTTGAACGCATACAAAACAGCATTTCCAAAAACCTATCACTGTTGACTGTCTGGGTATATGAACATGAGTGTAGTTCATCTGTAAATATGCACAGTTTGTTACGCAGACGGACGTTTGTGCTCCATATAAAATAATATAATTCACTGCTGTATAACAGCGTATTGCAGTTATAATTAAATATTTTAGCAATTCAGGTGAATTGAAGATTCTCCCCAGCAAGGGGAGGTTATCACGGGGCAGACAGCACGTTGCCTGTTACGTCGAGTGGCCTGCGTTGTTGAGCGCAGTGGCACTGATATTTCACACACTTTAAGCTCTTTTATTTTCCAAACGTAATAGGATTAGTCCAACGAATCGTTTGGTTTGTAATGCGCACCGAACCGAAAGCCTCATACCGAACGGTTCAATACGAATACGCGTATACACCCCTAATATAGTATATATATATATTATATATATATATATATAAAATCTGCAGTACATATACTGTATATATACATAACAGGAATAAATTCTTGAAATATATTTTATCTAGTTTACAAATAAACAAGGGAAAAAACAGTGCGACATGTAACATAGCCTTTAGGTTTCAGTTAATTTTTGTGACAGCTTAATTTGTTCACAGAAAGGAAACTCAAATGGCAGAAAGCAACATCCTATTTGTTTTCATTGTGATTGTACACAAATAAAAGCAGACCTTTATACAGTGATGCAATATTAATAAGACAATAACTAAGTGTTTAAAGTTGATTCTGCTGGTATAAGGAAACAGTTGAAGTGATCGCGCTGGAACACACACACACACACACATACACACATCGGTTTCAGCATTGCTAACTTAACAGAACAGTTGGTACTTTATCAAAATAAAATACAGTGAACCAAACATCAGCGCACCCGCCTCTGTGTCACCGCTGGAACGCGACTGAAGTACAAAGCCTATCATTTACATAATAAATAATAGTTTTGCATTCAGATACGTTACATCGCAAATATGGAAATATTACGGGATATCTGGATTTGTGCCGAATGAGAGAGGTAGGATACACGAGCACAAAGCTCCATTTCGCAAACAGTTGAGTGTGCAAGCCTTTAAATTATACTCCTTTGTCAGTCTATGTGAGAGACGCATTCAGAATCAGCACATGTTCACTGTCTAGGTGGCTTTGTTTTCAAGTGCGCAACTCACGGCATTTGCTGTTCTTCTGCTGGCGGTTATCAAACAGCGTTGCATTACTGCGGGCGCCCCCTTCTGGATCGGGGGTGAATTGCCTGTATTCGTTGTAAGGCCTCATGCACCGAACCGAGATTCCCGTACCGTGACGGTTTGGTACGAATACATGTACCGTGCCACCCCTATTAACTAATGATAAGGACAGGAACAAAATCAAATGAGGGCAAACCAGGAACTCAAACACGTGACACAGATAGCTTTGACCCGATAATATATTGACCTCTAAGATCTCTGGATCATCGGTAGAGGCTTAATCGTACTAACTGGAAGGCCAGTTAACAGAACATTGCAGTAGTCCAGTTTAAAGATTTACAGTATACAGACATGTATGGTCTGATTTCTGTTTTTACTACTGCAATGTTGCTTGAATTGATTATTCTATTAAATTGCTTGAGGAATTAGTGTCTCCAAGGATGGAAACTTTATTGCAAAAATGTTGGTAACGCTTTAGATTACAACCCGCAAAGAACTACGTAAGTATACTGAATTTATAGTGTATGTTTCTGTAATTATAGTGTACCTATATAGAACGTACATGTAGGTATAAGGGAACAATGTGTTACATTTGGGTAATATAAGGGGGTAACAACCATATATGCAACCTGCAAAGAACTGCGTAAGTAAGCTGAAGTTACAGCAAAACTTTTTTGTAATTATAGTGTACCTATTCAGTACCTCCATGTATCAGAATCAGAATCAGCTTTATTCGCCAAGTGTGTGCCAACACACAAGGAATTTGTTGTGGTTTTTAAGAAGCTCTTGGTACATACATGCATACATACATACATACATACATACATACATATAAACATACATATCTGACATGAGAACAGAACATTTAAATAATCCTTAACAATAATAATAATAATAATAATAATGTGTCTGAATCTGGAACAGAAGATCTATGTACAGATTTGTGCCTTATTTACTCTCTATATACAGCTGTATAGAAAAATTATGCATACATATTTACATAGAACTAGAGAGAGTAAATAATTAGAGATGGGGGATGAATTACAGGCAAGAATTAGGGTTAGAGAATTTACAGAACACAGGTAATAATTCCTGTGTTAGTTGTTTAGGCTGGAGATGGCATAGGGGAAAAAACTGTTTTTATGCCTAGATGTTCTAGTGCACAGAGATCTGTAGCGTCTGCCTGACGGGAGGAGCGCAAACAGGTCGTGTCCAGGGTGAGAGGGATCTGTGATGATGTTACCTGCCCGTTTCTTCACTCTGGAGTAGTACAAATCCTGAAGGTTGGGCAGGTGCACACCAATGATCCTTTCTGCTGTCCTAACAGTCCGCTGCAGTCTTCTTATATCTGATTTGCTGGCTGACCCAAACCATACAGTTATAGAAGAGCACAGAACCGACTCAATAACAGCAGAGTAAAACTGTGTCATGTGCGCCTGTGGCAGGTTGAACTTTTTCAGTTGACGAAGAAAGTACATTCTCTGCTGGGCCTTTTTCACGATGGAGTCGATGTGAGTGTCCCACTTCAGGTCCTGAGAGATGGTGGTTCCCAGGAACCTGAATGACTCCACTGAATTCACAGAGTTGTTCATGATAGTGAGTGGGGGAGAGCTGGGGGGTTTCTCCTGAAGTCCACGATCATCTCCACAGTTTTAAGCGTGTTGAGCTCCAGGTTGTTTAGACTGCACCAGACAGCCAGCTCCTTAACCTCCTGTCTGTAAGCAGACTCGTCACCGTCCTGGATGAGGCCGATGAGTGTGGTATCGTCTGCAAACTTCAGGAGTTTGACAGAGGGGTCTTTAGAGGTGCAGTCGTTGGTGTAGAGGGAGAAGAGCAGTGGGGAGAGAACACAACCCTGAGGAGCTCCAGTGCTGATGGTGCAGGTGTTGGATGAGAATTTTCCCAGCCTCACTAGCTGCTGCCTGTCTGTCAGGAAGCTGGTGATCCACTGACAGATGGAGGTGGGAACGGAGAGCTGTGTCAGTTTATTCTGAAGGGTGTCCGGGATGATGGTGTTGAAAGTGGAGCTGAAGTCCACAAACAGGATCCTTGCATAAGTCCCTGGTTTGTCTAGATGTTGGAGGATGTAGTGCAATCCCATGTTGACTGCATCATCCACAGACCTGTTTGCTCGGTAAGCAAACTGCAGGGGGTCCAGCAAGGGTCCAGTAATGTCCTTCAGGTGAGCCAACACGAGCCTCTCAAATGACTTCATCACCACAGACGTTAAAGCAACAGGTCTGTAGTCATTAAGTCCTGTGATTTTTGGTTTCTTGGGTACAGGGATGATGGTGGAGCGTTTGAAGCAGGAGGGGACTTCACACAGCTCCAGTGATCTATTGAAGATCAATGTGAAGATGGATGATAGCTGAACAGCACAGGCTTTGAGGCAGGCTGGAGAGACACCGTCTGGGCCTTTGGCTTTCCTTATCTTCTGTCTCCTGAAGACTTTGCTTACATCTTCTTCACAGATCTTGATTACAGGCTGAGAAACAGTAGGGGGGAGGGAGGGGGAGGGTGTTGATGGCTGTGTTGTGGGATGGTAAGAGTGGGTGTGGGGTGTCAGACCAGGCTTTTGTTTTTGAAACCTACAGTAAAAACTGTTCAGGTCTTCAGTCAGTTGTTGATTGGCCTCAGTGCTGGGGGGAGGGGTCTTGTAGTTGGTGATGGCTTTCAGGCCTTTCCACACTGATGTAGGGTCATTGCTTGAAAGCTGTTTTTTTAGCTTTCCGGCGTAGTTCTTCTTTGCCACTCTTATCTCCCTATTCAGTGTGTATTTGGCCTGTTTGTACAAGGCTTTTTCCCCACTCCTGTAGGCGTCCTCTTTGGCCAGGCGAAGCTGTTTGAGTTTTGTACTGAACCAAGGTTTGTCGTTGTTAAATGTTAAATAAGTCCTGGTAGATACACACATGTCCTCACAGAAACTAATGTAGGATGTCACGGTGTCAGTGAGTTCATCCAAATCAGCAGCTGCAGCCTCAAAAACACTCCAATCAGTAAGTTCGAAGCAGGCTTGTAGATCCTGCTCTGCTTCAACAGTCCATCTCTTTACAGTTCTTAAGATAGGCTTAGAAGATTTAAGTTTCTGCCTATAGGCTGGTAGAAGGTGAACCAAACAGTGATCAGAGAGTCCCAGCGCTGCACGGGGGACAGAGTGGTATGCATCCTTTAAAGCAGTGTAACAATGGTCCAGTATATTGCTGTCTCTGGTGGGGCATGTGATGTGCTGTCTGTATTTAGGCAGTTCGCGTGTGAGATTAGCTTTGTTAAAATCACCGAGAATTACAATGAAAGAGTCCGGTAACGCTGCTCTGTGTGTGTGATTTGGTCGGCCAACAGTTCTAGCGCCGCGCTCACACGCGCGTCAGGAGGAATGTATACACTCACCAGAATAAACGAGGAAAACTCCCGCGGTGAATAAAAAGGCTTACAGTTGATAAAGAGAGCTTCCAAGTTTGGGCAGCACATCTTATTTAAAACTGTCACGTCTGTACACCAGCCTTCATTGATATAAAAACATAATCCACCACCTCTCGTTTTCCCCGATGATTCGGTGACTCTGTCTGCTCTGAACAGCTGGAATCCGGATAGATGAAGTGCGCTGTCCGGGATAGCTCCGTTCAGCCAGGTTTCCGTGAAACAAAGCACAGCAGAGTTTAAAAAGTCCTTGTTTGTGCGGGTGAGCAGTTGTAGTTCGTCTGATTTATTTGCAAGCAAGCGGAGATTCGCCAGGTGAATACTCGGCAGCGGAGTCCTTAAACCGCGCTGTCTGGTTTTCACGAGCGCACCAGCGCGCTTCCCTCGCTTGCGTCGCCTGGAGCGCTTGAATAGGAACGCAGCTCCTCCGACTAAAATGTCCAGTAAAACGTCTGAATGTTCAAACGTCGGCAAAATGTTATCTGGTGTGCTATTTCTTATGTCCAAGAGTTCGTTTCTTGTGAAGCTGATCGGAAAATCGTTGCTTAAGACAGGACAAACAAACAAAAACAGAAAAAGTACCAAGGAGCAACAAACCGAGGCAGCCATGTGCGGCGCCATCATGTTCACAACATAATGATGTTGAGGGGGTATAGGGGAATAATATGTGACATTTGGGGAATAAAGGGGTAACAATCTGTAAAATTACAAATCATTTATACTGTAAGTATTTTGAAACTAAAGGCCAACTCACACCGCACAAACAAACGCCAGCAAACACCAACAAACAAGTTGGCTCAAGTTGGCTGTTGGATTTAGAATTTTATGAAAAATAACTGTCATGTTCACACTGCCCCAACAAACTTCGAGTCACAGAGAGTCGAGTAACACCTACCCTGCATCCCAATGTGCATACTATCCACCCTATCTGCCCTAAATAGTATTGAAAATGACTAATATCACATAGAATTTAGGATGGATAGTATGCACTTTGGATACAGGTCGTGTCTACACCGGACACAACAGTTGTCGCATTGTGCCGCATCCAGTGTAGACAGCGTCACTGATTATAATCAATAGAACCTCTATTGTATTTTGTCGCGTCGCACCGTGCCGCTCGCGTCTGGTGTAGATGGTGTAGTCTGACTGGGGAAGAAACTGATGATCCTGTAACCACAATCAAAACTTTACTGTTAATGTCTTTGCGTCTCATTCTTCGCTTGAAAAGACGGCGAATAAAATGAAAGAGGCCGTGGGTGAAGCACGCTTTAAGTAAAATATGCGCATCATCATGGCAACGGTTCGTGGCCACGTCAGATTACATCAGATTACATCAGAGTTTGTTGTAGGATGTTGGAAAATCATTTCACACTGCTCAGACATTCCACGACCCAACAAACGCAGATTAAGCATGTTCAGTCGGGTGAAATCAAACTCCAACCAATGCCAACAGACGCCAACAGAGGTAACACACTGATGATGAGAAGACGCCGGATGGTAAATCTATTAATAATGTCACAGATTAACCCACTGCCTGTCACTCAATAAAAGAATCAAAGGCTGCTTGTTTTTGAAAGTTTTGATTTTGTTTGGTTTAATCACCTTTGCGAGTATGATTATCACTCGGCTTGTGAATTAGTGAACTTGAACAAGGACATAAGGCTTAATAAAAATATTGTTTAAGGGTCTACTTTCTTTTGGGTCTACTTGTGGGACTTCAGATGGCTGTAGAGGCTAATCCGTGATCCGCATACTTTGGTGCAATGTGGACAGGAGAGAGTGGTAATTGTTGATAATGGTTGAGCCTTTTTATCTTTCTCCTTGCGAAGCTGTCGCTTTATCTCTGCGGCACGGCGGAGTTCTATTTCATGATTTGCTGCACCATCCTGCACGGATTTCTTCCAGGAACTTCTGTCCAGTGCAATGTGTTCCCAGTTGCTCGAAGTAATATGGAATTTCTTCAAAATGGCCTTAATGTTGTCCTTATAACGTTTCTTTTGTCCACCAGTTGCTTGACTACCTTCCTTCAGCTGGGAGTACAGGATCTGTTTGGGAAGATGTGTATTGGGCATGTGGATGACATGGCTCGTCCATCGAAGTTGATACTGTATTATAGTAGTGGTGATGCTGATCATGTTGGCTTCCTACAAGATGCTGATGTTAGTGTGTCTGTCCTTCCAGCTGATCCTCAGAATCTTTCGTAAGGATCTTTGATGGTATTGTTCAATTACTCTCAGATGCCTGCTGTAGGTGGTCCATGACTCAGCTCCATACAGCAGGGGGGGGGACAACAGCTCTGTATACCAGACGTTTTGTTTGGGCTGATAAGTCTCGATCTTCGAAGACTCTTCTCCTGAGCCTGGCGTAGGCTCCACTGGCACAACTCAGGCGATGGTTAACCTCAGATTCTATGTCAGCTTTTGAGGAAAGAATGCTGCCGAGGTAATGGAAGTGGTCCACGTATTCAAGAGTGGTGTTATACACTTTTATGTTTGGCTGGATGGCTAGCTGGTTAGGTGGAGATTTATGTAGGACCTGGGTCTTCTTAATGTTTAATTTTAGACCCAGGGCTCTGTACGCCTTGGCAAAAGCATTCAGAATGCCCTGGAGGTCTTCTGCGGAATGTGCGGCGATAACATTATCGTCCGCGTACTGTAACTCTTTAATTGTGATGCAGTTGACTTTACTCTTGGCCTTGAAACCTGTTAAGGTTGAAGAGTCTGCCATCAGTTCTGTACATGATTGGAATCCCCTGTGGCAGCTCTTCACCAATGAGGTGGAGTATGGCTGCAATGAAAATGGCAAACAGTGTGGGTGCAATGATGCATCCCTGTTTGACCCGTTTCCACTGTAAAAGGCTCAGACTTGGAGCCGCCATTGCTAAGCACTATGACTGCTTGCCATCATATAGAAGCCTCAGTATTCTGATATACTTGTCATGACAGCCGTACATTGATAGTATACTCTACAGGGCCTGGCAGTCTACCATGTCAAAAGCCTTTGTCAGGTCTATAAAAGCCATATACAAAGGCTGCCTTTGTTCACGGTATTTTTCTTGGAGTTGCCATGCTGTGAATATCATGTCTGCTGTATCTCTGGATGGGCGGAAGCCACATTGTAATTCTGGGAGTACTTCCTCAGACAGTGGTAGTAGTCGGTTTGCAAGAAGACCTTGTTGCCTTGTTGTTGTGAACTTGCCTGTTGTTGAAAGGAGTGAGATGCCCCTGTGATTTCCACATTCAGCCTTGTCCCCCTTCTAAAATATGGCCACTATTAGAGCATCCCTGAGCTCTGAGGGAAGTTCTTCTTTTTCCCAGACTTTGAGGAGTAGGGCATGGATGTGGTACAGGAGCTCTAATCCACCTTCCTTTAGGATCTCGGCTGAAATCCCATCGGCGGATTGGCGGCCATGTTGTTCTTAAGGCGCCTGATGGCGTCTTGAACCTCTATTATAGTTGGAGCTTCCCCCATGTCTTCTCTGATGGGACCCTAGGGGATATGTTTGGTAATGTCAATTGAGCTGTCACTGTTGAGGAGATCTGGGAAAAACTCTTTCCATCGGGCATTAATGGACTCATTGTCCTTCAGCAATTCCTGACCGTCCTTTGAGTGCAGAGGGTGTAGGCCACAATAGCTTGGACCATAAACGCCTTGGTAGCACTGAAAAAGCCCCCGGTATCACCGGAGACTGCCAGTCTCTGGATTTCAAGTGCCCTTTCTGTCCACCAAGAGTTTTTTAGCTCCCTTTCCCGTCTTTGGACATCTGCCTTGGCTTTGGAGTGAGCCAGCCTTTTGGCCTTGCAAGTTACATCATTTTGCCAGGCACAGAAGGCTTTCATTTTCTTGGAGATGAGTTGTTCTATTTCTGTGTCATTCCCATCAAACCAGTCCTGGTGTTTTCTGGACTTGTACCCAAGAATGGTTTTGCAAGTAGCAAGGATGGTAGACTTTAACAGACTCCAGTGCCCTTCGATGTCATCAGGGTATTCTTGTTGGAGGCTTTCCCCAAGAGAGGCCTGAAGTTGCTGCTGGTTGGCAGTTTCATCAAGGCTGTCAAGGTTCAGTTTTGGTCGGATCTGCTTTTTTTGAATTCTCCTCTTCCTCTTGAGTTGGATTGACATTGTGGAGTGGATGAGGCAATGATCTGTCCAGCAGTCATCTGCACCAACCATAGCCCTTGTGATGTTCACGTCACGGCCATCCCTGGCTCGTACAATGACATAGTCAATGAGATGCCACTGTTTGGAGCGGGGATGTCTCCAGGATGCCTTAAATTTGCTTTTCTGATGAAAGAGAGTATTAGTGATGATGAGATCATGTTTAACACAATTGCTGAGAAGCATAACTCCACTAGTGTTGCTGTTTCCGATGCCTTCCTTTCCTATAGTGCCCTTCCAGAGGTGTTGATCCCTGCCAACCCTGGCATTGAAATCTCCAAGGAGAATAATCTTATCTTCCTTGGGGATTCTCGACAGTGTCTCAACTAAGCAGGCATAGAAGGTCTCTTTTACTTCCTCTTCAGAGTCTAAGGTAGGGGCGTAGGTGCTCACAACTGTTGCTATCTGGTTGTTGGCAAGCACCAGATGGATGGTCATAAGACGCTCACTAATCCCCACAGGAAATTCATAGAGGTGGATGATAAGCTGGTTCCTAATGGCAATTCCAACACCATGGATCCTGGGCTCATCAGCAGCTTTTCCTTTCCAAAAGAAAGTGTAGACACCCTTCTCTTCTTTCAGCTGCCCTTCCTCTGCTAGCCGGGTTTCAGAGAGGGCGGCTAGGTCAATCCGGTATCTTCTCAGTTCTCTAGCGATGATTGCGGTTTCACTGGTTGCACTATCCATCAGTGTGCGCACATTCCAGGCTCCAAAGTTCATAGTTTTGTGTTTTGGACCGCAAATGGTGATCCCTCTGGACGCGGTAATCCAGTCAGAAGGTTCGAGGCAGGCTATTTTTAGGGCACCTTTTCTAGCCCCTTCCCCACGTGGGGTGAGCAGAGTGGGTCCTAAAGAGGGCTGCTCAGTCGTGGGTGCAGCTGTCGATGGACTCTTTCTGCCTCATTCCAAGAGCTCAGCGACTGAGTCTAACACTCACTGCCTAATGTGCCAGTTTATGACTAGGGGATTCCAGATCTCACAATCCTGCTCCCGTCGCCACTCTCTGGTCGCCATAGGACTTTGACCAGGATGTTAAGGTGGTTTCCCAAGGAGGACGCCTGTGCAAGATTTTGTTTAACGTGGGGAGACTGGTGCACAGACCGTCACCACACAATCCTTGACAGAAAGGGGTCAGAATCCAGTGGCTTGGGGTCCAAGACGACTGGGGGCCCCTTTCTGCTGCAGCCTTCATCCGCCTTCCTAGCCATTGTGATGCTCCCGTAAGGCGAGCCATCATCCTCCGCCTGTACCGCCGTTGAGGTCTTGGTTGGATTGCTCTTTGTCAGGGAACCTCCCCCTTGACCTTACCGCCATGGGTGACCCTACCAGGAGCGTAGCTCCAGACGTATCGCTCTTGGGATCAGAGGAAAACGCAAGCCTCTCCACCACGACAAGGAGGCAATCCCCGGAGAGGATGCATACTATGTGCAGATACACATAAGCCCAAAATGTGAACGCAACGCCTTGCTAATAAAGCATACTATGTGCAGAAAAACTGATGAACCCTAAATATTAACTTTAAATACTTTCTGTCTTAATGCATAAGCATTTATTACAATTTTCTAAAGGGAGGAAAACACTTAACGTTTAAACAAGTTGTGTTAATATTCTGGGCTCGTCTGTATGTTTTTTATCATCACAGTAACCCAGCATTTTAAAATGCTACAAAAACTGTTCACAAGTTCCATTGATTTAATTTAGTTATCATTTGTTGAAATAAATATATATAATATTATATATATATATTTATATATATTATATAT